>CM065662.1:6310491-6387991 GCA_033220385.1 Triplophysa yarkandensis | reverse complement strand
TTGTTAATGGAATTTTGTGGCACTACGTGCTGGTGAGAGAGCAAGGAGATTCTTTCCAGTAACCTGCCTACATTTCACTGCCCACACATGCAGGGCCCGGAAATTACTCTCAATTTCTCTCTAGTATGGAGAGAAGATTGACAGGTCTGTTAGGACACACTGAAAAATAGATTCTTTGATGTCCTGGGGTTATAAACAAGACCTGAAGGGATGGAAATGTGCTTAAAATAATTGGACAAAAATACAAAAACAAACCAATAAATTTAGAAATATTTAAGTTTTAAGAGATCAGTCACTAAAGAAATAGTTATCGCAAATATTCTGACAATCAGTTTGAGTGAAAACAAAAATGTGTATAGAGTATGGAAGAAAGAACTCACAGACTCTTACAGCCAGGTCTCGATCTAAACAAGCTTTATGTACAACATTAGAAGCACTCATTTAGGTTAAATGAAAAGTCCTATTTACCAAAACTTGAGTCACGACTGAGTGATTTTTGGGGCTGTATTAATATGAATAGTTATTTACACTTATTAATAATCGAATTATATATATTGCTCAATTTAAACTTTTCTAGTCTACTTCTATATGTAGAAATGTTTTTATAAATACAAAAGATCAGGCACAGTACTCAGAAAAATATTCACGATCAATCATTTAACAGCCCTACAAGTATGATATCCATTTTACAGAAAGTTAACCTATATAAAACTTTACAAGTGGTTCACTGACAGCATACTTTTATACATCACGTGCTTAAGTGCTTAGGACTGTTGAACAAGTTGAGTTCTCATTGTTAACATTATCCAATTGTTAAATAACGAGTTAGATATATATGATGTATTATTTTTGAGCTCAATACCCTGCCCCAGAACTACAACTGTTTTCAAAGTTTTTTTATAAATCCCAAACTTTGCACACTCAGAATGTTCCTTAATATTTATTGTCTATTCGCTTGTTAAAACCCATCAACGCACGAATCAGAGAGCTCGGAAGATCACGAGCATCAGTGTCTACATTCCAAGAGAAGCCCTCGAGAGGAGATTGGTCAGATGAAGTCGAAAGTAATTACACTAATGCATACTTAAAAAGGAAACTTCGTAGTCACAAGTAGTATTGAAAAGTTCACTACAAGTACAATACTAGCACATTAACATGAGTATCCACACTACAAAAATAATCAGTTAAAAAAAAGTAATACTCATTTTTAAGCATACACCAATGGAACTTCATCATGGACAAGGAACCTTAAACCCAATGTTGGGAAAGGACATTACTTCATTTCCAAAGATCACCACGGTACAGTGAGTGAGTTATTATCTTGACCTAACTGTATCCCCTGTGTGAAAGCGTACTCTGTTCTCAGAACTGAATTGCAACTCGTAATTGCAGTTTTGTGTGGAACCAGGAGAGAAGCTGGAGAAGACGGAGAAGACGTTAGAAATAGTCTGCAAGTAAATATTATGGAAGTAGAGATGAGTGACCTGAAGTACTGAGAAGACATTCCATTAGGTGCTCACATGCTTTCGGTTTGCTTTTAAAGGCCTGAATACGAGAAAAAGATGGAGCAAAGACTGTGATTAGACTGCTTCCAAGATGACGTTGTCAAAGATCTGGAGTGAGGACTCTAGAATGAAGTATAAAAGCATATATTACCAAACAGACGTTCTCTCAAATCCAATGGCTTTATCTGAGGGCGTCTATCCACTCAAGCCTTCAGCATCTCTACCTCGATTTCCTGAGAGCAGTGAGAGGAAAGGGCAAAGGTACTATTTCCCATCAGGATTAACCTCTTGTGGCAGATGGTTATGCATTAGTGGAGGAAAAGAATGCAATTTTCTTCACTATTTGACATAGCAGCCATAAATACACGCACGGGCAGCTTCCGCATGATAAACACAAAGCACACAAACCGATACAGTCGAACAACAAAACACACATCCACCAAGCAAACATCTTTAGCTCTTTCTAAGTAAAGCAAATCCTCTCTAAATGCATGAGGGCCAGCGACTCCAATCTTCTAATGCACACATGGGAGCAGATGATGGACTGAGGAAGACAAGTAGAAGGAGCTAGGGGAGTCCCAATTTTGATCTTGTCGAAAACGACACTAGACTTTATTTTGCTGAAGTGTGTCAAACTAAGTTAGGTTTGCCTAGAGATGCAGACAGAATTAAGAAACTATTACAAATATTAAGTTAATTAGTAGATCTAAATGTTTGTGGTCATTTCAGACAAGTGTCTGTTGATTATGTCTTACAATACGAAACCTAAGACGTGACATGAAGACATCCAACAGCAATGGGACTGACCGCTTCACAAGATGCAGGAGAAATGAAAAAATGTTATAACACAAAAATCTAATTTTGTAACTTTGGTAAACTACAATATTCGAGATCTGAAAAAAGAATTTTTATATTTTAATCTGTTTCTCTAGTTATCGACGGAGATAAATGAAAAGCGAATAAATATTTTGATTTAAAGTTAGGAAGAAATATCTTTAAAAGTTCACTGATTATTTTTTTCCATAACACAACCTATAAATATTAAATTCAGAAAAACTAAAAAATGAATGATATTCATGGCTGTATAATATACAACAAAAAACATAAACAAAAAAAATAAAAGCGCAAAATTAAAAGTACAATATCTCTTTATTTCATTTACTGCTACAGATGTTATTTGAGGCAGTGCAAAATTTGAAATACAGGAATATAAATATAGAAAATTCCTTTATATCAATAAAGTACATAGTAAAGAATTCTTATTATTTAAGAGTGTAGCCTTCGCTGTAAGACAAACCTCACCAAAAACCTCTACCAAAAGTGTGATGTATGCTACAGCTGGTTTTATAAATCTATAAAACCATCTCTGGCTGTGTATTTTACAGATAAGGCCGAGTTAAAACACAACTTAGAGAAAAGATAAACTTGTAATAGCCCATAAAATAAATAGTTGAGTTGGTACAATCTGATTTGATCACATAGTATCATTTGTGAAACAGCAGAAAAATCCCTCTGTTGTTCACAGACTTAGAAGACAACAATAGATAGAGCTTTGAGTTAAAAGTACAAAAGTCATGGGTTCGAAAATGTACTGCTCTAGTTGGTCCAATACATAAATCTATCAGTAAGACAGAACAAACCTCAGTGTTGTAAAGAAAGCTGTTATGGTGCTTTCTTTCCTATTTTAGGCTTGGCATAAATCCTCATTTACTTCTATAACCTGGATTTTAAACACAAACACAGTTTGAAGATTTCTCATCTCGCTTTGGCTGTTTTTCTTCAGTTTAAAGAAAAACTAACAAGGTCAGACTGCCATGATGGTGAATAAACAATGACAGCATCTTTATTTTGGGTAAACTATTCCCTCGATGTGTCAAATTGCTATACTGCTTGGCATCTGCAAATGACTTACAGTCGAAAGATATCTGCTTGGGTAAACAATCGGCTTAAATTGCGTCAATTTCCTCGTTGTAATTTACTTTTCCGTGTGAAGTAACGGCTAACTGCAGGTCACTTTGAATGATCCCCGATGTCACAATTGATTATGATCACAATAAACACAATTAGCTAAAAAGCAAAAAAGCTTCATTTGTTCCCCAAAGTGAATAAGAAAAGGGGAATAAATGACAGCGGCTGCTTGCCGAAGCAGCGATGCAGTGTAAATGGCCTATTTTATCTCCGCTTCTCCAAGGGTGAGGTATAAATACTCTCTTGACCATCTCACAAAATGGGACACAAACCTCAGGTAAGTAGAAAAGAGAGTAGATGTTATTTTGAGTCTCCGAGAGTGGCAACACTAAAAGGCGAAGCACTCAAACAAAGAGGTCATTTGTGGACCTTTCACACATAAAATGAGCGAGGAAAAGTGTAGAGAACTTTTCGGCTGTCCATTCGAAGGACGGATTCTGTTGCTGCCCACTGGAGGCTTTGATGTTTTATTAACAGAGCTGAGGAGAGTGTGTCAAACACTAGGGGTGTAGATCTACTACGCTGGGTGACGTGGGTAGAGCCAGACGGCGGAGAGCGCAGAGGAACGTCTGGTCTCCTGACATTGATCTGTTTGGTTTGTTCAGCTCCCGCAGCAGGATCCGTATCACAGCAAGCTTAGATAGCAACTCCAAATCCAGCGCAAATCGATGAGCTAAATGCAAACACAATATTGTTTTTGGATAATTTCAATGGTTTATTTTGGATGTTTATGCTACGTGATAGTTTTAAATCGACACTTACCATGAACTGACATGTACAAATGTATTTGCATTACAGGGATAGTTTGCACCAAAATGAAAATTGTATAATTATTCACGCAACTGTTGTCATTTCAAACATTTATGACTTTCTTCTGCAGAACACAAAGGAAGTTATTTTGAAAAAGGCTGGTACATTAACAACAGAGGAACCCATTCACTTTTATTTTGAGAACCAAAAAAGTCAAGGCAAATCAACAGGTACCCCTTTTGTTTGGTTATAAACATACTTCAAAATACTTCATATTTCAAAAGATCTACTTTTGTGCAGAGAAAAGTTAATCATGCAGGTTTGGAATAATTCTGTTCTGCACAACACAAAAGAAGATATTTTGAAGAAAGTTGGTAAACAGACAAAAGTACCCACCTATTCACTTCTATTTTGTGGACAAAAAACAATGCAAGTCAACAGGAACGGTTGTGGTTCGATTACAGATACACTTCAAAATACTTTCTTTTGTGCGAAAATAATTAAACAGGTTTCAAACGACTTTCTTCTGATCAACGGAAAAGAAGATATTTAAAGAAAGTTGGTAAATGAACAACAGTTGCACTTATTCACTTCTGTTGTGTGGACAAAAAAACAATGTTTGGTCTCCCTGTTGTTCGGTTGCCAACATACCTCAAAATATCTTCAATGCAGAAGAAAGTTAAGCAAGCAGGTTTGTAATTACTTTCTTCTGCAGAACACAAAAGAATATATTTTGAATAAAGTTGGTAAATGAATAACAGAGGCTTCCACTTATATTGTGTGGAAAAAAGTCAAATGAAAGTCAACAGGCACGTTGTTGTTCTGTTCCAAACATATTCAAAATATCTTCTTTTGAATAATACAGGTGAAAGAAAGAATCAGTAACAGAATTTCAGTTTAACAAACATGAACAAAGACTAATAAATGCTGGAAAACGATCATGCTTATTTTGAGTTCATGCCTTCAGTTACTTTTACAAATACAACCTTAAAGTAAAGCTCTAACTATAAAAATATTCATGTATTCATAACACTTTCTGTATGTACATGATTTATTGCAAACTATAAAAAACTGAATCATGGGTTTATAAGATCTCTTTGCAATTTAACTGTTCCTTTACCTAACAAAATATCAATTTTTTAACTCAACAAAATCTGACTTAAGTCTTCAAACTGACATTACTTTAGATCAGAAAAAAAGACCAAATCAACAGATAAGCACTATCCACATTCAATATCCTGAATTTCCTTTTCTAACAGTGCTTACGGTATCATAAATATCTTTGAACCAAGTGGTCTCAAAACAGCCTGGCATAATTATTCAGATTCATTCCACCCAAAAGCCTTAAAACATTTTTTGAGTACAGTAGAGCTAAGAAAAGCAGACACATAATTTATGTGGAGCGCATAGGTTACTTAGGGATAAGTATTCCAACAGGGCCCAAACTCTTCTCATTCCTATTCTTTAAGGCACCTACATAATGAGATTGATAGATTTCGGATCGTCTTCAGGATGACACTGGAATTCACTTCATTCACGTACATCAGAGAGTCGAGTGGTGGACGGATCTATCGCTTCTTAAGAACACAATCATTGTTATTTGTGTCTGCATGTAGGGCACATCTAGCGTAAATGTAGAGCATTCCAGTTGAAGAAAGCAGTCGTCTAATGGCAAAGATCTTACACTCCACATCGAGAACGATGAGCAACAGTCAAGCTTAATTGCCGTGTCCTAAAAACCCGGGCCGTGAGCCGGCAGGTTGACATTTACACGCTTTGGGAAACATTTTTGATTGTAGTTTTATGAATTA
Source organism: Triplophysa yarkandensis (assembly GCA_033220385.1). Taxonomy (NCBI): domain Eukaryota; kingdom Metazoa; phylum Chordata; class Actinopteri; order Cypriniformes; family Nemacheilidae; genus Triplophysa; species Triplophysa yarkandensis. Next base: position 6,381,957 of record CM065662.1, on the reverse strand, counting down.
CACGATTAGAGAAGATTGTGCCAGCTATTCTAAGACACGCTGCAAGCAGATTGTGCTGATTAACTAGATAGCGATTCCCAAAAGCCAGGCCTCGTACTGTCTGCGACATTTAGAAGAAATGATTTACCAGCCCGGCAGTGAATTGTTATGATGAGGTTACAACCTTATGGATTCCTGGAGTGTGTTTGTGATGGAGTAGTGAAGCTCTTCAGCAGAGACAATAAATAAATCATCGTGGAAGAAGAAAATTGATTTTTTTTCTCTCTGTCTTTTGCCTGACATATTGTGAAATCAAAAAATCGGTGGGAACTTTGAGGTAGAAGGATCCATTAGTAACCAGCGTGAGACAAACCTGATTAACCCTGCTTCATAATGCCCTAAACTACACATATGGAAACCCTAATAAGACTTTTTTCAGCGTCTTCGAATAGCTCTTTCGGTAAAGCTGTCGGCTTGTTCTTCTACTCTAAGGTCACCAATTAAAACCTGTCGCACCATGCAATACAAAATGACATTCTGCTGGGATATGTTCAGCAATGGTGATGGCATTTTCACGGTACTATATAACAATCATATCATATCACACCTATGACATTAACAACGTACAGTAGCGGCCAAAAGTCATATTTTTGCGGTATTAGTATTTAATGCTCCCATAGGTTTAATTAAACCATCGAAATGTAATCAGACATAGGACAAAATGTACAAACAAGCAACAACAAGCAAGAAACTTCCAAGAAATTGTCTTTCTGCACGTCTTGTATGATTTTTGTGCCAATCCATCCTAAAGGAACAATTTGTCCCCCATCTTAACGTTTCAAAAACAAGACGTGTATAAACAGAAAAAACAATATAAGTCAATGGGAACCGCAGTTGTTCGCTTACCAACATTCTTCAAAATATCTTCTTTTGTGTTTTGCAGTAGAAAGCAAGTCATACAGGTTCAAAAGATAGAGTAAATGATGATCTAATTTTTATTTTTTAATGAACTATACATTTAAAGTCTCTTCAATGCTGAGCTTCAGAGTGCACTACAAATCACAACTACGCTACACAAATTGACTGTGTTTTTACATCTTACAAATAGCTCACACATAAAGAGTACATTAGAGCATTGAAATTGCTTAAACACAGTATTTAATTTTTGTTAATATGTAAAAAGAACAAGTCTATTAGAATTCAAAAACATTTTGGTGTTAATAACAAATATATTTTTAAATAACAACTTGTTTTTTGTTACACAAACCTAATTTTTTTTTATTTTTAAAGAAATCAACTGCTGGATTTTTTAACAAATCATTTTCATATTTTAAACAGAAAAAAATCTATTCAATGTTTTTAAATGGTTTTATTAAGTTACAATAACTACAATTTTACAATAAGCCTTTTTTTTCCATTTTCATACACATTTATTACCTCTAATGCAACTTTCATAAGTGTGTCCATTCTTCAAAATTTGACAACATCTTTACTTCTGTAGCTTTGAAACATTGTGACGTGACTGATGAGCTTTACTTAAATGTCGCACTCAACCTTAATGCTTGTCGAAATAAAAGCATATTGTATGTTTTGTTTGAGTCCAATAAAAAACTTTTTCCATCCAAACAGTCACAAACAACTTAAACACGGGGAATGCAAGAATATAAAGAGTTGGTAATGACAGAATATTCTGTAGTTTGATTAAGTGAAGAGAAGAGTCCTATTAGTATTGGCTGAGTGGTTTCCTTGACGCTGCCAAGTTTGAATAAATATGTCATTTTACGGCACCGGCCTATTAGTCTCTCTAAGTTTCGTCTGTGAAACTCATCCAGTAATTATTTTAACTACTTAGCCGTGCACAACAATCACATCAAGGTCATTTTGAATTCAACTATAGTAAAACATTTTTCAAAGTATACAAAACGCTTTCTGGCATGTTTTATTCAACAGCCCTTCACGAGGAAGAACGGGTTAGGCAAGGATGAGAAGCCACTGTAGAAAAATATATCATGTGTAAGCGTGTATGTGTGACAGCCCTTAAAGCATCTAAGCCTAACAGTCATTAGAGACAGTGTCGCATTAATGGGTCGTGAGCCGGTGGGGTGCGATAGGCTGACACAGTCATCCAGCCCTGCGATGTCATGTGCTCTTAGCTTTGTTTTCTAATGCCCCTGACACAATCGTTGACAGTAAGAATCAGTGACCTGAAAAAGCTATAGCATCCACATGAGCTCCTGCGCAAAATCCGCCATGCTTTTGCATCTTCCCACAATCCCTTGTGTCATAGGCCCCACAACAGAAGCACGGTGATTAGAGGCAACAGCTACATCCCTTCAGCCAGCACGGGCGTCCAAAACACCATTTGTGAGAACACCGCAGAGGCCTGGCCTACAAACCAAAGGACAGCGCTTTTCTTCAAGCTCTTCCAGTGAACGAGGCTCATACATACTTTAGAGTCTAACAGCCGACTGACAAATGAAAACCTTCCTCAAAGAGAAAACTAACAGCCGACAACCCACTTCAACAATAATATATGGTGTACATTATACTGTATGGTCTAAAACTGTGTAAAAGAGTGAATGTGAAGTAATTTTGTAATGTTTGGATAGATATGTTTAATTACAAATACTTATACATTTGACAGAATATATTTTTATTGCAAAAAATCTGTTATAAACATAATTATTGTTTAAGTTTTACAATTGATATTGCGAGCAATTTCAATCTCTCTCTCTCTCTCTGTCTCTCTGTCTCTCTCTCTCTGTCTCTCTCTCTCTCTCTCTCTCTCTCTCTCTCTCTCTCTCTCTCTCTCGGTCTCTGTCTGTCTCTGTCTGTCTCTGTCTGTCTCTGTCTGTCTCTGTCTCTCTCTGTCTCTCTCTCTCTCTCTCTCTCTCTCTCTCTCTCCTCTCTCTCTCTCTCTCTGTCTCTCTCTGTCTCTCTCTGTCTCTCTCTCTCTCTCTCTCTCTCTCTCTCTCTCTCTCTCCTCTCTCTCTCTCTCTCTCTCTCTCTCTCTCTCTCTCTCTCTCTCTCTCGACCAAATAAAAACACACATTAAAAGGAAATTAAATATGAGAATAGTTGATTATTATAATTTCGTTTTTATAAATGTTCTATATCATTGCATTTAAAAAAGATTAATTCGAAAATTGTATACTTTAATAATAAACGTGAATCATTATATATATTTTGTATTAATATATAATGAATTAAACAACTATAAGACATATGTACTATTTATTATGTATTATCATTTTCCACTTATTATTAACAAATAATATTTGTATCATTCATGATTTTTTTAATTGTTCTTTAATATTATTTTATTTTAAAATTAATATATACTATTCGTCAGGAAAACATACATTACATATTAATTAGATTGACTACAGTTGGCATCACTTTGCTACTGTGACTTTGGAGTTTTGCAACAATACTTTAAATATTGTTACAAATCATAGATAAATAATGCCATGTATTATTATAAAAAATGTGCCTTAATTTGTATCAACATACAACTTGTATCCGAAATCTGCTTGACTGAAGTTATAGTTCTTCTGTTGGTTCTATGGTTGCTATGTATCTTGATTTATAACCATTTTCCCTAAATCACATATTTGAAAAGGCTAAAAATATTGGAATTTTTAAGCTTTTTCACCATGCAATTGTACAACAGAAGAGCTATGCATCATTTTAACAACAAAAGTCCGTTCAGCAGCCAGACATTGTCTTCCAGATGATATATTTCATGGGCCCATTTGAAAGGCGTGCCATATGCATGCTTAATGAATCTATATTTCAGCTTATGATTCTCTCTCAGGAGTTAAACATGGTTGGTCCAACTTCAACAATAAATCCTTGGCTAGTGGCAATTAGCGAACCGGAATCTGACAGCCTTCCAACACACACACACACTACACCTGTTCACAACTAGCGCCAGTCTGCATTTTAACTTTTACAACATATTCCTACAGAAGCTTGAAGCATACAACCTAAGACTTTTTACATTGCACCTGACCCCTGCAGAATGGAAACATTGAAAACAATGGCGGAGATCAGATACATAATGACGACATTTTTAAATCCAGCTGTACCGAAGATCTTATAATCGCAACTCAATAATGTCATCAACCACCAATGGAAGGTTACAGATTTCAGTAACGCCCCCTAATTAGCATACAACCAACACATCCATGCAAGAGACATGATCATCCTGGTCTCATCTGACCAGAAAAAAAGAGAGCAATTATCTGCCAATTACGGTATGACGCCAAATTACACCCACTTTAACTGGTGATTTGGATGAGGGCATTTCATGGATCACAGTTAGATTTGAATTGTCATGGAAATATGTTGCCTGCTGTTAAATGGAAGAGAGTCAGAGATATCTCATCAAGGCTGCGAATGGCTCTTTGCGGTGTCTTGGTTATGTGAGTCACGGCGGGATGCGAGAGGGGCCGTCCACGCATCATAAAACCCTAACTCATAAATGATAACCGCCCAAATTATAGATAAGCATGGACATTACGAACAGGGATAATACATCATGAGGTTTGATTGATGGCCCAAAATTTGACCACTGATGAGACAGGGTTGAGAATTACTGTTAGCCAGCTTAGTGACCGGAGGCTGGGGGGCAGTCCTGTCAGTTGATGAATGGCTTGCTGTGATTATACGAAGCATTGCAGTGGAACAGCAACCCAGCAGCTGACTTAAAGACTTCAGCGTTGCCTATGTGTGAGTGAAATGAAGGGTTTGATGTGAATAAAAGGTAAAAGGTCAGAGAACCACAGACCACCCGGACTAAATAAAGGCACATGGGTCTCAGAGAGAGAAAGAGGAAGGCATTCTCAACTGAACTGCTTTTGTCTCAGCATGAGACTGCACACAAGCAGTCCGCACGGTTGCCGAATGATAGAAATGGTAGTTTGTTGAAACTCTTGGATTGAATGCTTTTGAAGACCTAATCCCTGGATTTGAAAAAGTCAGCCAGGCTAATGGCATCAAATCTTTTGTTCGAAAGAACTTTCAAGTTTCAAGTTTGTTTCGAGTTAAATCAGTGAAACATTCAAAGCTATTACTTTTGAACAGAGGTAGTTTCTAATCACAAAGTTTCTAAATATTTCAACAATTGATTTAAATTGCCAGATGTATGCCATGAAATCTATTAGTATAGAATGCACTATTAGTTTAATTTTTACCTCATTCCTAATGAATTGAAACATTTGTTTTTAGTTTGTCACTCTTTATTGGTTTTCTGTCATTGGTCAACTTGGCTTTCAGTAACTGCTACACCACCATAAGGAGGCGACATCATGGGAATCCAGTTCACTTCTGTAATGAGGTTTATAATCTGAGTTTCTGATCAATTCTCTCATAAACGTGTTACTTTTGACCAAACTGTTACTTTCTTGCTATTCCACTTCTTTATCAAATACAAAACCATTATCACTGAGTTTTGCTCATTTTCAAAAAAAACTTAAGACTGTTCATCCCTTTAGCTGTAAAGAATGTTTTGAACTCTCTCTGTCGTCCCATGAGAAATGTAAACGGGTCACCATCTCACCATGAAGCACAGAACTCCTTGTCCTAAAGAATAGCACATTCCTGGTGGAGAACATTCAGGATATAGGAATGAGATTATATAAATAATAATAATATTTTATTAATGAACAATATTTTTCTCTCTATTTTTCTCTATTTACATCAAATAGTTGGTGTCAACGAGCTCTTGGCACAGATTTTACCACTCAAGTTCAAATATTTCAACTTGTACAGAGGACATGATTGATGCACATTCAAATTAATTGCACCACTCGATACACGTCATTTATGTCTTTGCATCTACTTTATATGTCATTTACTCTTAAAAATCCCTTAATATGTGTTTCGTGTGAACATGTTTTAAAAAACTTCAAACAGCACTCTATGCAGGGTTGGATCTAAAGGCTGCCACCAACAAAAGCATTTCTTTCACCCCCCAAAAAATGTCTAGGTGACAATTAAACAATAAATATTCCCTACTTTAAGTATAATCTATAAAACAAAGATAAATCAAATTAATTAGTTGACAAAACTATAAATGCAATTAACTAAATTTACATTTGTTCATTTTGTGGAACCTTTTATCCGAAGCGACTCACAAGTATTGCTGGCACTGGGATTCAAACCCACAACCTCCTGCTTACATGTCCGACTCTTTAACCAACAGACCACAGCTATAAGAATATTGCTAAAAATTTAGTGGTGAAACCAGAATAAGCGATGGGGGTCAAGCCTGTCTTGTTCCAGGATGTTGCATTTAACCTGTTGAGGTGTGAGGATCATGCGTTCATTTGTTCCCAAGTTTTCCCCTGACCTTATTATCGAAGTGAAGAAACATTCATACACATAAAGCAACATGCACACTCTCATCCTCAGAAACAGCTCATCACACGCCATTATTATTTCATAATTATCGTTCATTATGTCTACAGTGTCACATCTACCCAGATTTTTCAGTTTATTAATTTATGTCCTTCACGGCTTCTTCGCAGATTAATAAGGCACTCATTCTGTAGGCATAATTAACAATATAAATAACACAAATGAAAATAAACACTTGCGTAAAATACGTGAATAGTATTCATGATTCATACTGCTCTTGCAAAAAAATTGATCTGGGAATTTTGACACAACACAAGCTTGAGAAAAAAATAATCAGAAGAAAAGTCTTTTGAGATTTGATCAAATTTATTGGTTACACTCTTCGAATTTGGAGTTTGTACGGTCTTTTTTTGATATATAAATAAACATTGCCATAGCTGAAAATTTATTAATAATCAATAATTTATGGATGATAATATACTTAAAAGGAAATAAACATGGTAGTTCAGCTATACTCTTCTGAATATTTCGTTTTAAATTATTATTTTATTAAATTTTCTTAATTTTTAATTAAGATTAAACATTGTTATTAAAACAAAGTTGAGGGTTATAGTGAATTAAGGTCCTCAGATTTGTATGCAGCAGGGCACCTTTAAAACGCTGTCTCTGCATTTGAAAGTGAGTTCATGGATGTCTCTGTAGTCTTTAAAATAATGTGTCTTTCCTTTGAAACGCATTCCCAAAGCCCGTGTCGACAGTCCCTGCTCTCAAAGTGATCTTTAATCTCATTTGAGTTGATGAATTAATGTATCAAAAAACAAATTGGATCCGCATGCAGATGAGAGCTGGAAACACATTGATGAATGGCTTCACCGAATGACACTGAACACTATGCATACAAGTGTTTTTATTTCCCCTTAAATACTACTTATAACTATTTGTCTGTTATCTTTTGGTACGTGAATCACTAAATTTTGCACATGGAGCCCGTAAGAAGTCTATTGAACTTACCATAATGACCAACAGGATCCCTTTGTGGAGCGTCAGGGGTGATGTGACTTGTTGGATAATCATTTTCTGCCAGTAGAATACCCAATGACAGCGTCCATGTAAAGGCAGGAATCACGTATATACGACTGCAAAGAAAACCAGACAAACAGTCATCTAGTACCCCATTGTTTTAAATTACAGCTCCAGTAACTGAAAATAATCCTAAACACAGCCTCTCCATATTACAGACTACATCGAGAGGACATGACAACAACACAATACAATTCCGAAAGCAGTATTCCTTACAATTTCCCTGCAAAACATAGCCTTATTCTCTCTTAATCACATCCTGAATGAAGAGAGGCTCATTTCTGCTCTCTAGAGAAAACGACAGGGGGCAGGTAATTGTTCTGAAGTGTCTGTCTCTGTCGGATAAGTATGCCATTTGAGCGCTCATACAGTAAACCTCTCAAACGTTTTGACTGACTTCATGGCAGGAATAGTTTGAGAACACAAACGCTGTCTAAATACAGATGCAGGAGCAGAAAATCATGGGTCAGGAACAAACGCAATATGCATCGAGGTTTAAAATCTAAAATCAAACGGAAACCCGAATGCTTCCTTTTATTGAAAGCACATGATTCTGAGAGCCGATGTAGACCATCAAGGTTATGCACGGGTTTCCTGCAGAATGCAAAAGAAGATATCTTGAAGAATGTTGGCACCCATCCACTTCTAATTTAAGGACACAAAACCGGTGCAAGTGAATGGGTGCCAGTACCTACCCTCTTCAAAATATCCTCCCTTGTTTTCTGCTGAGTTATAAAAGTTCAGTACGTTTGAATTGTTAAAATAATATAACGGTGAACTATATCTCTAATGGGTCAGTTTGAGTCGGATGGGAATCTGACGATATGAATGTACTCCTGCGCTTTGGTTCGTTGTGCCTTGGCATCAAACAACTTCTGTTACATTTCACCTGGAGGACAGATGGTGATACAATCTCCCGCGAAGCATCGTGACAAATCTGGGAATTCATTTTACTGTTGATGACACAGCAGCAGCCTGTACAGGCCCTGAGACACCAAAACAGCTCCTCCACCATGTCTTACAGCTGGCATGAGGCTGTGATATTGCTTGCATTGTTTTATTCCTGTCTTACCCGTCCATAAAATATTTGGAATACATCAGGCGCTTTCGCGCAAATATGCATGAAGGTTCGTTTTGGATAGAAGTGGTTCCCACTGTGGTAGCGTCCTAGAATGCTGTTCTGAAATGCCACATTAACATGTTTCTTTAGGTTTTTCTCTTTAACATCCTACAGCATTCTATAGTGCGGTCCTGCAGTCAACTTCCCAGGACATCCTTGCATAAAAACTCAATCAACAATTTTAGAATTTCTCCATTTAAATATATACATTAAATATATAGAATAATGCAAATCAAAGTTTTTTCAGCTTCAACCTTGAGAAGTGCAAACCTTTTTGACGTCTTGTGCACATAATTTTTCTTGCATCTATGTTTTTGGATCAAGGTCAATTTTTAACTGTCCTAAAGCAAAACATTTTATGAAGTCAGCATGACCACCATATCCCACAGATTAATATGGGATTTTATTATGGATTAAGAGAACTGCCAACACTAGCAGGGCTGGAATACCCTATTGATTTGTGCTTGCAGGTTCACTTACATTCGCTGTCTCTCTCCGGTCGCTTTTCTGAACTGGCCTTTGTCTGCAATGGGCTCCTAATGAAGCATTCAACCACCGATATGGTCCAGGCTGCCTTTAGTTGATGATTTTCAGGTTAAGTATTTACTGGGGTGTTGCAAAATAAATTACCTTTGTGGAGATAAGTGCAATTACAAAAGAAATTCTGCAGGAAACAATGTATTCGAGACCCTCAGGGTTTTCTTTACTGATCAACATCTATTCTTACAATATGCTATATGCGTATATAATTCTGTACAATACATGTGGGAATGTAGGGATTGAATTAGACTTACAAAAGGAAATATTGTAAACGGAGAAAAATACTGATAATAATAACAATCAGGCCAGAATTGGGAAATTACAAAGAGCTTTTTTTTTTACCAGAAATATGGTATTATTTGCATTAAAGGGATAGTTCACACAAAAATGAAATAATTGTCATGATTTAATCAAATCAATTAAATTCATATCCCGAAATTGCTCAGTTGAAAAATTAAAATATTTGGAACTATGTCAGGGGTTTTTAAACTGGGATCAGAATTGTTCTAAAGTGTCCTCAGAAAATAATTGGCATACGTCTCCCTTTCATTTGTATTGTCTTAAAACAATAGAAGTGAAAAGGTGCCTGGCTGTACGTTTATTAACTTTCTTCAAAATATCTTATTTTGGGTTAACTAATGACAAAATTAGAACTTTTGCAGGTTTGATTTTAGTAAATAGTTAAATATTTTATTTAATATGTTTGGAATTATCGTACAGTTTACTTTTTTTGTAACAGTTTTACATTTACATTCGTTTCTTTATAATAAACATGTGAGTTGTAAATACATTTTAGGGCATATTCATATTTGGGCATCATAAAGTTGACAACCCCGTGCACTACGATGCCCCAGAACCGACAGTTGCCAACATTCTTACAAATATCTTTCTATGAGTTCGACAGAACAAAGACATTTAAAGAGATTTGGAACAACTTGTAATTGAGTAATTCATGACATAATTTCAATTTAGGGTGGAACTTTGCCTTTATTCCTTTATACTGTATAAGAAGTGAATACCAACATAGACAAACACATGAAATAAACATTGTTTTCCTTATACTCAGTTTGAGTAAACTGGCTTCTTAGGTGTCAGGTTTCCTTGATGTATCTTAGTTTGTCCAAGGTATATACAAGTCCTTGGAGAACTTAGCACAATCTAGAAAACCAATACAAGAATGTGTGCACTCATATTAATGAGCGCCAGCCTTCAGTAAGCTCCACAGGTTGAATCTGCTGCAGGAAAACCTCAATAGCATCTCAGTGCACATAAATGCATAATGCATCTGACAGATTGGTCCTGTCCCCCGATGTTAGATGACCTAAGGCTCTAGATTCTCTCCACCAGCTGACCGAGCTTATTTCCATCATCTTTGCAACTCATGCTTCTCTGAACACCATGGAAAAACGATCAAATGACTAATCAATACACTTCATCTGTAACTTCTCCCATCAACACGGTTGCTTGAGGATTTGGCATTGATGTGTCTCTAAAGGATTGTGCGAATGGTTTCCTGCAGCAGTGTGAATCTAAATGCTGGGAATAGGACGGAAGAAAGAAATGGACAACTGGAAGGGTTTAGAAGAAAGACATGGAGTGACAGTTTGCTCAAGCAGATGGGAGTATTGACAGCACACATTTGTCTGTAATATCTCTCCTCCTGCATGTTGGAAACACCCTCGGTAACATCATGGATAAATAAAACTGATTTCTACACAAAATAAAATGCTTTAAAATAAGGCTGTTAAATGTAACGCGGTTTGTAATATTATATATTATTTCTACAAAAACCAAACTTTTGTCCAGTGCAATCCAAATACGGCCCATTATAAAAGGAAAGAGTTTAATAAGCTTTAAACTCTCAAAAAGAACCATTCAATCAAAGTGTAATATTTTACTACAATACACAGCAAATTTTAAGCTTTTTACTCCACTATATTTTATTGATAAATGTCTTTTTATACCTTTTACATTTAAGTACAAGTTCCAATCTAGTACTTAGTTAATTATTTGTATTTTTACTTTTAAATGTGTAAAAGTGCTGTTATTTGTACTTCAATTCTGTATTAACCGCTTTATGATGCAATGCAGTCTTTTTTCAAAGTAGTTATTCTTCACCAACGTATTTGTAAGATCCAAGGTCGCTGGTTCGATACTCGGTACCAGCGGGAATACCACGACTGAGGTGAGTCCCTTGAGCAAGGCATCGTTCCCCCAACTGCTTCTGGGCTCCGTAGCATGCCTGACCACTACTCTGTGTGTGTGTTCACAGTGTGTCTTTGTTCACTTACTCTGTGTGTGTTTACAGTGTGTGTTCACAGTGTGTGTTCACTTATTGCGTGTGTGTTTACAAAATGTTTGTGTGTTCACTAACTGTGTGTATACACCGGGGATGGGTTAAATGCAGATCAAAATTCCAAGTATGGGACACAATACTTGGCCACACGTCAGGTCATGTCACGTCACCACAGTGTGTGCCATGACCTTTACTCTACTTTTTTTAACATTAATAAATGATACACTATTAATGTTAATTTTAGGTTATTTTTATTTTAGCTAACATATAAACTAACCCCTCATTTTAACCAAAAGAACTTCTATTGCATCTTTACTTTAAAAGAAGGAGAGATCTCAAGAACACAACATTTTTAAAGATTGCAGACAACAGCTTAAGTTGTGAAAACGTCTTGATGGTCTTAAATTACCCGAACTTTTCAATCTGAAATTTGCAAATGCATGTCCTCTGATGTAGTGTTTACAGGTAGAACATTGGAAATACATTTTATATCCAAATTCTTAAGATGGGTGACCCTTAACTTTAAACACTGATGTGAGCAGGTTTCCTAAGGTGGCAGGTATGCATTATTATTTTCCACAACAACTTTTTTGCCTTGTTTTATCACATCATAAGTTAATACATATTTACATATATGAATAATAATTTGAAACATATTATATTTTGTCTATAATGAAAAAATGTAGTCCAGAACAGATTGCAAGCTGCAGTCTAATTACAGAAGGATGGTTGAAAATAATACCACTTCATAAAATTTTCATTAAAACACATTCAAGTATAAATCCGGCATTCTTAATTCTTTCTGACAACAAAGAACCTGAACACAATATTCTCATAATCATGACTACGGAAGTGGGAATAATCACATTTCTGATATCACGAGAAGCAGCATACAGTACATCTTTCAAATCTTCCTCTGGTTGTTCATGATAAAGTCATATAACAACATGACAGATTCCTCCCTCGTCCCTCAAGCCTTCATTAGTCTAATGGACTTGACTGAACTTCTTGTCAATATAAACTCATCTCCCATGATTCCTTTTAGAATTTCACCTAAAGCATCATCACTGTGAAGGCTCCGTTTTGAACCTGATGATAATCTTTCTCAAAGCACCAATAGGTAATTTAACTTTAATACGGTGATTCATTATTTATGTCTGGGGTATTGAAAGCACTATGTTTAAAAATATACAAGACAAATTGATTTCCTTCCTTTGCATAATGCACCGAATGGTAATCCTTTCTCCAGCTGAAGTTGTCTCGAGTGGCTGTTTTTTGAAGGGCTACGGGGTGTTTTAATTAAAATGAAAAACTGTCAGGTTAAGAGGTTCAACCTCAAGGGCAAAAAATACAGAACATGCTTAAATGCAAGGATTATGTCTGTAAAGCAGTGGGTATACAATATTTAAATATGTTACCCCAATTAGTCTTTAAAAGGGGTCATATTATATTTTTAAATGAACTTCGGCCTTTTCTCTGAGCGGGATCTTTTTGCTGCTGTGCCTTTAAAATATATGCTTAAAAACTACAATATAAAATAATAAGCATAGTTTGTTTGTGCCATATCACAGTTCATGTAAGTGGCCTTGTGTATCTAGGGTTAAAATAGTTTTTGTAAATAGGATTCAATCTAATCTTAAGGCGGTTAAGCACTTTTTGAACCCCTTCAAAAGATTTCGGAAAACCTGATTTATAATATTTTCTCATCTCATAATTTCAACATCAAGACAAAATGAGCTATCAGAAGTAAAAGCGCAACTTGCTAAAAAACCGTACTACAAACTCGAGCAGGTTGTAATTATAGCCGTTCCTTAATTGAATTACGACACCGTATGCTGCGTTTGGAGAGGGTCCCTGTCTGCTTATTCAATTTTTCATATTTACTTCCTCTTTCACCGACTGAATGCTAATGAAAACATGAGCTTTCGCAACATTTCGGCAAAACAACAGAGCAAGAGTTTCTGCAATTCTAAAGAGAAAATGCGCCACAAAAACGTGACTGGATTAGGAAGCTGATCATCGCAAAATCCCAGAAGCTTGAGGAAAGCGACCGTACTCCCAATGAATCCAAATGATTCTTAATTTACGCTTAATCCAAACACTAATTGTGTAAATACTTGAATGTGTGATGAATAGATCTTGACCACATTTTCAACTGTTCAGCAAACCATTTGCATTTAATCTCAGCAGAAAACCGCTTCCTAGCAGCTACTTCACACGTGTGTATACGTACAGCGAGAACACTATAATGTGTTAATATAGCACTAAAATATGCACACTTGTATGAAACAAGTCATATTCAACGACATCCCAGACATCAAAAGTTGTTCAGATTTGTCACAATACATCACAGTGAAAGAAATAGGCCCGTGTTTTCGGAGCGAAGCATTTGGAGATCAAACACCCCACAGGCACAATGTAATGAGAGAATTTCTAACCCAAATGCATTCAAAAACATTCCTCAATGAAATTATGTTTAGTACCAAACAAAAACATTTTGAAACCGGCTCTTTATATCCACACTTTTAAAGAGATAATTTACGTAAAAATCAAACAAAATATTCAAAATCATTTCCTCGACGCTTATCAGTTCAAACCTGTATGACTTTATTTCTTCTGCAGAACCCAAAAGAAGATATTTTCAATAATGTTGATAAATGGCACACATTCACTTGTTTTGTGTCCATACCATAAAAGTGAGAAAAGGGGCCAGGGCTGTACGGGTATTGACTTTCTTCAAAATATCTTATTTTGTGTAAAGGATGACACTATTTTTATTTTTAGTGAACTATGACTTTTGCTACAAAATAATCCCAACATTTGTATTGGAACTATTTCTTTGCAGCCTAAACTTCTTTTATAGCCTAAACCTTTACAACCTTTTGCAAAATTAAATGGAAGTTTCCCAACATGTGTTTCTTGTTTTTTGTGACTTGCAATTGATTCCAATAATGTTTCTTTAATTAGTTAACAATCATGGTGTTACACTAGTGTTGTGTTCTAATAAAAATATAGGCAATATAAAACACAATCAGGGAACAATCCAAAATGTCCGTAATGTAAATGTATATTTTTAAAACATTTGTCTCTTTTTTTGCAATGCATTCTTGGACTGTCATGATCAAAGAGCACACATGTGCCCCTACACTAGCATCTTAAAAAGCAGCATAATCAAGCAAACTATTTTTCACGGGGACTTTTGTAAGGAATGTTCCTGTCCCTATAAATCAGCGTCTTTCCTGGTTTTGGTAATTCATGATCTGTTACATTAAACATTTCACCCCGTGGCAACTCACCTGGTATAAAAAAGTGCATTGTAGGCCTCGCTTCCTGCCAAGACGTAACTGATCCCGATAGACACACTGTTGAAGACACAGTTCATTATCATTAGAGTAATGACAGTCACATCATCTTATTTTCATATTCATGAGAAACCATCACAGGGAAATCAAGCAGTGAGCAAACTCAATGTTGAATTTCTTGTATCAATTAATGAAAATATTGTGAAGATTATGTAACAGACCTTAACTATCTTAACTCCTGTTGGTTGTCAGCTTATTACATTATAGCTCATTTGCATAAAGGTAAACTGAATCACAAACATGAAGTTATATTAATTTAATTACATCTTTTAGAAATATTTTATAGATTCTTGTCAGTGGTAAAATCAAACAGTTAATTTCTCTAAAGTTTACAAAAAATAAAAAAAATAAGTATTTCTTTAACAAATATATATTTGTAATATACACCGATATTTGTGAGAATTCTAATAGAAATATTTGATTAAAGCAAGTATATTTAATTTTATATGTACCTGTACACAAAATTTAAACAGTATATTTAGTTAATTTTTCAAAGCTTTTAAACAGTAAAAATTTTTGAGTGTCAAATCTTTGACTGGTTAGAGAACATCGGAAATGGAAGCACATTGATCGAGTGCAAAGCCTTTTAAACACAATAAGAGAATCGATTGAATGTGTATCAGCCTAACCTGTCTAAATGCTGATAACCAGACTCCTTCCATTCAACCGCACGATCAGGCATGCAGAATAGTACAACAAATGATGTCCTGTAAAACTAAAGACTTTTTTTTTACACTAATGGCTATGAATGCACTTAGCCTTGTAATACAAATCGATTGCATCTGAGTCCGCCGTTTAATTTTGGGATCTCATTTTTAGTTATGTCATAATGTCCATAAAGGACACAGGTGTACCAGACAGAATGCCAACGGGGAAACAAATTTAGCACGAACATTTATCAAAGAAATCGATTTAGGAATAGAAAAAGCTTCCTTTCAAGAACACCAAAACCTTTGGATTTGGAAACAGCAGGAGAGCAATAGAGATGTAATTCAGTAATGTCACGTGATTAATAACCCCCCATTTAACGAACAGATGGACAGCCATATTGGCGACCGGTACATATTACAATTTACTTTTATTTCATTAAACTGCAATATCACACCAAAAGGTAAAACTGTTGTAGTGCAATTCTGACATCTTACACATAGGCAAAGTTGCATTTAGACAGTCTAGAGAGCAGATTCACAGATTCCCAATCCAAACACTGATCTCGGTACAGATGACTTAATTAACCTTAGATATTTATCACAAACTAAGCATGCCACTTTCCTCGATGATAATTCACGAGTGTGTCCTTGGCAAATTAATATTATTGGACAAAGGCTGAGGTCCCATGACAAAGAGATTAAAAGATGGATTCAGTATTGTGTTTTCAGTTGCTATTTTCACGCCGTGCTTAGCTGTTCAAATATACAAAAAAGAGTAAAAAACAGAAAGGAAATGATAAGGACTAATAAACTAAGTTTCTTGTAATGACGTCATTGGAACAATTTTTATGCTACTTAAGAGATGTTTTCCAGCAGCTGAATGAATGGACACATTCTTTTTAATGAAGGACTACTTACCGGTTTTCTTTCTTTAAAACATATTAAGCTTCACTTCACAGTTGCATACATTTATTGAAGTCTAGTCTGCCTAAGTGTTGTATTTGTGTAGTTGCCAAATATACCTTTAATGTGTCCTGTGTCATGATGGCAAGAATGTTAAAAACATGATAAATAAAATGTATTTTGTTTATACATTGTTAAATCATAGGGCACATGTTTGTAATCTACCCATATACATGTATGTGTTCATCTGAGAAAAGAAATCCTTAATAATAATATCAATATTCATATTTTATTAACTGTTTTTACAGTAGTGACCGATGATACCAACCGACAATTCTTTTTAAATAGTTTATTAAATATCCGCAAAATTTTGGTGTGTCAAGAAGAAAGCTCGGAAGAAATTCAAGAAATAGTTTAGCTTAAAAATATGTACAGAAAATGTGTTTAATTTAAACCTGAATATATTTCTGTGATGTGCTGAAAACCATTGAACATATTTTAATAACATTTTTGATCCCGTTTAATTCCTTTACCCTCAGAAAAAATATATTTGTGCTTAGCACAACACAGAAATGTATCAAGGTAAATACTATTAGTATCATTATAATAAAATAATAAAAAATAAATATCCTGAAATGTTTTTGAAATATTATTCACTGCGATTATTGCGATTGTAGTTGTGGTGTATAAAACTGGTATACTTAAAGTGTGTTCAACTAAAATCATTTATGTACTTTATGTACTTTAGTTGTTTAAAAATAGTCCATCGAAACATATATTCAACAGTATCTAATTGTGTTAAAGTGGCACATATCCCTCACAATATCTTGCATTGAAAAACTGATTTCATAAACAAATTCATAAAATCCTTATCAAAAGTAACAATAGAAAACACTTTAATTCAAAAGCTGGGTAAAAATTAAGAAATATGCATATTGTATAATTAATACTTCAACGGTAAATATGTTAATACATTTAAACCATTCTTTGTATGATAAAGATGTGTTTTAAATAAATTGTTTGAACTAGGTTGGTTCAGTTTTTTTGTGCTATTTTGAATTATTTGTAATAGCGCAACCAATAAAATTGTCACCTTTATTCCACGCTCTGTCAGAACACAAAAGAAGATATTTTTAATAAATATTGTACAAATATGACCCCTAGATATCGCTTCTAGCCAGTACTGGATGTGTACATACACTCAAACACATTCCACGATACGAGACAACCATACAGAACATGCATAAATGATATCCATTCGACACAAAGTCAAACAAAACTCATCCCATTTCGTAACAAATAGGCATGAGAATAAATGGCTGAAATATATCCGTTACATTCCCTCAAGCGTCATCTTTCTGAGTTTATGATCTTGTCTGTCTACCTAAGGGCACTCTTACACAAACAGCACATTTGACTCACAGCCAGTTCTCCATTAACATAAGTTCCAACAACAAAACCTATAATAAGTAGGTCTAGCATGAGTATAATAAGTTGAATTACAGCCTTTAGCGTCAAAGCTCTGTAAAATTTATGAATGCTATCAAGCGTCTCAAGGCTGTAAGTTGTATAGCGTCAATACACAGCGCTCTTATTCAGACGGATGGTGTCTAACATTGCATGACTTATTAGCATTGCACCTTTGGGAGGCCAGCGGGCATAATGCTAAAACATGAATAATTCAATCAGAATGTTATATGTTTACACCACAAGATACATACAGTAGATCTGGACTTTTTATATCATAACCCAAAAAGAAAGTTGGGTGTTAAAAAAAGCGATCCTTTAAAGCCGGGTAAACAGTTGGTTAAGACATCAGCATTTCATGCCCGTCCAAACACGCCATATGCTGGTGGCCAGCTTTGCTGGTCTTTTTACTGGGACTCTAAATGAGAGAGACTCACAATTGAAATAGGAGAACAAAGTTGAAGGCACGGCTGGAGTGCTTTCCCAGAATGAGAACTCCCAGGATATGCAGATTTGGCTGAAGTTCCTCTTTTTGCCTCCGTGCTATTGCATCTCCTTGCAGAAGACCCGTACCTACAGGGAGATACACAAATAGACACGTCTTAGTGCCACACATCCTGAGCCAGATCCAATGAGTTTTTGGCTCATTCTGCACATTGGTACCCAATGTCATGAATTAGAATATCATGAAAACATATTGGAGCTCTGGCAAGGGGTTTGGTCCAATACATATCGGGAAACAGATGACTCAAATACATACATAGCACTAAAACAAATGACGCCACATTTGTGTTGAAGCTGTTACAATATACATTTTCAAAAAAAAAAATACTCTAAAACTAAAAAAACTAAAACACAAATCTAAACATGTGACACTGTCTGTGAAAACCTAGACTAAATAACTTTTTGGGTATTTACTTATACAAAATATCATTCTACACAACGTAAAGAACATTCTGTAAGAAAATGAAAAATTTATATTTTAATCATTTTAAATGTGTAAAAAAAGGAATGTTAAACTTATAAAATAAATATTAAAAATGACTTACAACAAACTTACAAACATTTGATTTTCCGACCTTAGCTTCCAGCTTTAGTTTTAACATGTGGGGTAACATAATAAAAAAAGGTTTTCTTAACTTAATATTTATAATTACAGTAGGACATTTTTTTTTATCCGTGAGCATCTAACAACTTAAATTTCAAATGAAAATATTGTTTCTAATTGCATGTATTTTCAGAAAATATTATAAGGAGGAAAGGTCCAAATAAAAAAGATGCTCTGTATTTTTTCAGACTTCAAATACTGCAAAAAAGTTTATTTTACTTCTGTCTATGCAACAGTAATATTTGTAAACGTATTTAAAAATAATTTATAACCTGACGTGGATTATATATGGATAATGCAGAGTCATGAAATCAGATTTTCCCTACAGGATTATTGTGCCTTAAATTCACAATAAAAATATTATTCTAAATGTTTTGTGTCTTACTTGATCTATAAATCCTACTTACTATGTTAAAAGGGCATATTTACAGTTTGAAAGCACTGTTACTCATGCAAATGTTTTACAATACTAATAGTGTGGTATTTCCTTCCCATCCCTTTGAATCATAATGAGATTCAGTGCTCTGCATTGCATTTCTAGAAATTCCAAGAAATTATTAGTTCAACAATATTCAAAAAGGACAGTGCACATATCTGGTGAGCAAACAGCACGCAACCTTTCCTTCCAATCCCAAAACCATCCTGCAACGCCATTCTGATGCCACACGTGATGCAAAGTACAGCCGCGAAGCCACACGCCGCGGCAAATAATGAATAGGAGAGATAAACGTGAGGCCTGTTATGACAGAATAAAGAAATGATTATGGACGGAGATAAGAGAAGTGTTCAACGGCGAAGCAAATCAGAACAGCTGGAATAAATCCTATTTCACCACATCAGACTACAACACAGCGGGCTGCAGGTAGACAGAAAACGCTTTCTGAGAGCTATAACCTTCAGCCACGCTCGTGCTGTAGTAGTCAGCATACATCAATCCCTGCGTAAGGCAGCTGTTGTATGTATTCTCTTATACAACAGGGTCTCGATGCTGTCTGGAACAACACCAGCAGCTGACATCAAGTACAAGAGAAAAACAGTGCAGAGGCAATATTTACACTTGCTGTCTCAATTGTTATTCCCGTGAATGTTCTTGTATTTGTAAGATTCGCAATGAAGATATTAAACAGCTTAACGTATATCTTACACGATAACTCACTATTCAATGGCTTTATACTGAACATTTCATCTGACTACTGAACGTACTTTGGATGGTCGGAGAGAAAAATGTCAAAGTATAGATTTTGTAATTTATCAAATGTACAGGGCTTGAAAGAAATAACCAGGGTTGCCAAGTCCATGGTCTATCAGCAGAACTGGGCTATTAAACTTCGGCCGTGGGTTGTTCTTATTTTGCTGGGTTGTGTCCACCGAGGCATTTCCGGGGGTGGCAAGCATGTTTTTTCTACGGTCAGCGCCACTTAAGGAAATGCTGGTCAAGCTCCCGTGGCCAGTGTTAATAGCCAGTACTAGGTCTTTTGAGCCATATAAGACATAAGACAAAGCTATTGGTGTAAACACATTGTGTTTATGATCAAAATGAAGAAATGAGTGTAATGAACAACAAATGGGGCTGTCAAAATGAATAATCAAGATCAATTGCATCCAGAATAGAAGTTTGTCTCTATATGTAGATGCCAGTGTTGTGAAGATTACTTTTGGTGTTATTAAACATCCAAATACATGTATATATTTAATATTTTTAATATATATAAAGTATATATCATTTTAATAATTTAAGTAAAATAAGGAAAATATTTTTTAAGTAATTGTATGCGTATGTGTTTATAATTAATATGCCCGGATCAAATACATATATAATTTAAACACAAACTTTTATTTTGGATATGGTTAAATGCGATTAATTGTTTTGAAAGCCCTGATAATGAACTGTAAAATCTTAATTTTAGTAATAGTTTTTAGTTTTAAACTGGTATCAGGAGTGCGGTCGTAGAGCTGATTTCCGACAAATACCGAAAGGTCATTGGGATCTGGCAACCCTGGTGACAACCACCTGGTACCCCAACCTGACACAACCTTGTGGATAAAAGTGTCAGCTAAATGCCTAAAAGTAAATGTAGCATTTAGCTTGAAGTACATTATTTCCATTAAAGTTTAACATTTTTAACCGATATACAAAATCCAAGATAATCTTGTATAATAAATGTTAGGGCAGCTAGCCAGATCTTCACCTCACAACATTTAATAACCAAACTTCGAAACCAAGACTAAGACAACTGCTTGTAACAGGAAAAACTTTTCTATCTTAAAATGAATAACAACATTAAATAAACCTGTCACTGCAAAAAAAAAAAAAACATATACAAAGACCAGATGTTACAAATCATTTTGTTGGCAGAATAACTATGAATACATTCATTCAGGTGCAGATGTGAATTAGAAAACTAGATGGTCCAGAAAACATTCTGGATGTGTTTTTGACTTCATATACGCCATTTCTTAACGCCAGTCTAGTTTTTACTTTTCATTAGAAATGACGAATCACTTTTCAAATGGTTTATGTCAGCCAGCCACCAATCTTCCTAATGAAGCTTGGGCGCGGCGATCTGATTGGATTTTATTCATTAAGTTAAGACTACTGTACCTGTACGGCACAGATGACAGGGGAATGGGCTGTGTAGACATGCGGGCTTGAACATTAATTTTTGAGAGGGGCCCATCTGCTTGTAGTAAAGGACAGCCAAGTAATTAGGATCGAGAGCTGCTGAAGCTCAACACCTGTCACGAAAGTGTTTCGGCTCTGTGTTTGTGTGTGTGTTAAACATCATTATGCCAGCGGTGAATGGGAGCGTTGAATCTACATCTAGATTACACTCTTGCATGCCGTCTGTATGGTCAGCAGTCCACTTGTTAACCCACCCGCATACAGAAAAGAATATACACAGACTCTTTGATGACTCCCCCCAATAGTTTTAATAGGAAATATGTCATGGAGAATTGTCAAGCTATATAAATGAAGCATCTTACTTATCCAAAATGTTTTTGTGAAGAAATTTAGATTGAACATCTTGAGAAGATCTACAGTGAAGGAAAAAAGTATTTAATCCCCTGCTGAATTTATATGTTGTCCCACTGAAAATAAATTAATCAATCTTTTATTCTGATGGTGGGTTTACTTTAACAGTGAGAGACAGAATAACAACAAAACAATCCACAAAAAATAAACATGTCGAACCAGTTATGAACTCATTTGCATTATAAAATAAGTATTTGACACCCCTAACAATCAGCGGGATTTCAGGCAAGAAGTTTTCTTTCATACAGATAATAAACCAAGATTAGAAGAAGAGTGTAAGAGAGTTTAAATCACAATTTGTAACCTGTATAAAAGACACCTGTCAATCCGATTCCAAACTCTCTACCATGGCCAAGACCAAAGAGCTGTCCAAGGATCTCAAGGACAAGATTTTGGGCCTACACAAGGCTGGAAGGGCTATAAGACTATCGTCAAGCAGCTTGATGAGAAGGTGACAACAGTGTTCGCAAAAGGAAGAAACACAAAATAACTGTCAATATCCCTCGGTCTGGGGCTCCATGCAAGATCTCACCTCGTGGAGTTTCAATGGTCACAGGAATGGTGAGAAATCAACCCAGAACTAAGCGGGAGGATCTTGTCAATGATCTCAAGGAGGCTTGGACCACAGTCACCAAGAACCCAATTGGTAACACACTAAACGGTAAAGGACTAAAATCCTGTAGTGCCTGCAAGATCCCTCTGCTCAAGAAAGCACATGGACTGTCTGAAGTTTGCCACTGAACATCTGAATTAATTCAAATGAGGACTGGGTGTTGTGGTCAGACAAAATCAGAAATCCAGCTCTTTGATATAAACTAAACTCCCCGTATTTTGAGATGGCATAAACTTATGCCGTGTTTGGAGGAGGAAGAACGGTGAATATAACCCCAACAACACCATCCCGACCGACACCATCCTGTCAAACATGGGGGTGGAAATATTTTGCTTTGTCTGTGTTTTTTGCTAAGGGAACAAGCCAACTGTACCTCATCACAAGGACAAGAGACGGGGCCATGTCCCGTCAAATCTTGGGTGAAAACCTCCTTTCCCCAGCCCGGGCATTAAAGAAGGGTCGTGGACGGGTTTTCTAGCATGACAATGACCCAAAACATAAGATCAAGGCAACGAAGGAGTGGCTCAGAATGAAGCACAATAAAGTTCTGGAGTGGCCTAGCCTGTCTCCAGACCTTTATCCTGTAGAAAATCTGTGGAGGTAGCTGAGAGGTCGAGTTGTCAAACACCTGCCTTACAATCTCAATGACTTGAGAGGATCTGCCAGGAGGAGTGGGAGAAAATCCCTCCTGAGATGTGTGCCAACCCGTTGGCCAACTACAACAAACATCTGTCCAGTCGTATTTTGCAAGGGGATCAATTTTTATTATTCTTAAGAATGCTTATTACTTTATTACTTTTTTGACATATTATTCTTCATATTTTGTTGTTATTCTGTCTCTCACTGTTAAAATAACCTTCTATTAGAATTATACATTGCTCATTTCTTTGTCAGGGATCAAATGCTTTTTTCCTTCGCTCCGATCCCTACACTGAACTGTCTTGACTTTGTTTTTGTCAACGTGAAAAACATTCAAAAGCTCATCACTGTCAGTGTCTGTCAAAGCAAATTAAAGCAAAATGATCCACCCACAAAATTAAACCAACAAGGAGCAGGAATTAAAATTAATTTCTCAAAAACCTTCCTCTACAAGATGGAAACTGTAACATGCAAGTCACACCGAAAGTTACATGAATATTTCAAAACAGTTGGCATCACATCTTGCCTGGAAATGTAGGATGACAGCCAGTCTTGAGGGAGAGCCTGTGAGAAGAGGAGGAATGAGAGAAGACAGAGAGTGGGAGATCGAAAGAAAGTTTGTCTGGTTAGAAAAAAAGATTTACTTGAGATATATATATATATATATATATATATATATATATATATATATATATGTATATACACCATATCATAGTCGTTGCTGCTTTCTATAAAATATCATGTCCATTTCTTACACAGAAAACAAATGAGGATAATTTGAAAATTGTAGGTGACCAAACGACGACTGGATCTATACACTTATCTGTTACAAAGCATTCACTTATCTGTTGCAAAACCAAAGCAAGTAATCATAGAAAAAAATTTTGGGTTACCAACATTCTTCTGAAGTACACAAAAGATATTTTGAGGAATGTTGTTGAACAACAGCAATACCCATTCATTTGTATTGTATGAAGATAAAAACAATTCACTTATCTTGTAGAGACTTATCTTGTAAAACCAAAGCAGCTCAATGGAGATCCCAGTTTTTGGTTAGCAACATTGTTCTGCAGAACCCAAGACAAGATATGTTGAAGAATGTGACCGAACAATGGTTGGTTTGGTTTTGTGTCAATGCAATAGAAGTGATGGAGACCGATGTTGTTCGGTTGACAACATTGTTCAAAATATCTTTATTTGCGTCTTGCAAAAGAATGTCAAACAGGTAAGAAGTATTTCTTACAGTGAAGATCATTAAGATTATTATTACTGACTTAATTCTAATAACCACAACGAACTGTTGACTCTTAATATATTGGGATTAAATTACTTTACTTTTTAAACAGTACATATATTTATCAAGCACGGTTTCTTTTTCAGTATTTGATCTTCAGTGCCATGACCAACTGAAAATCTCGGAGATACCCGAATAAGGCTTAATCTACAGTATTATTAACATTCATAGAAGGCGCATTCATGCCGAAAAACACAGTGATGACTAAACACGCTCATTATGTCAGCGAAAGTTATCGACAGCATGCGGACTATGAGATTTCTCACTTTGAATACTCATCCATTCCTGGCTTGAAGTGAGTTTTAAATGAGCCGTGTACTGGCTGATGAGCAGAGGAAAATGAGCGACGAATCAAACGAGGAGAACCCTGGGAGTGCTCATGCACATGGCACATAGCCACATTTTATTTTTGGAAATTGCTTGTTTGTCAGCACGCAAGTGCATGCCAGACCACAATGATTTCATCCCTGTGCCTGAGGCCAGCGATTAGAAAATCTTTGCTGAGGTTTTGTTTCTGAATATGCTATGTATTCTTTATGGGTGCTCTAGAGCTCATCTGGTGCTTGCAACACCAAGGTCATGTTTGAATGCAATAGAGTTTGAATGAGTTGCATAAGCATCTGCATTAATCTATATTAGAAAACAGCAAACTTCCTTGTCGATTTACACTTCTATTTACCAAAATCAGCTAGCTGGAACAGAGTTCAAGTAACGGCATGAAGAATAGAATGCATTTACATGTGAAATATCTGTAAACATGCGAGATATTCTGAAAGATAATTAACATTGACTTGTCCTCGCCCTTTTTGGCATGACAAACATGTAATCATTAGTTCTTCCACAGGACACAAAAGAAGATATTAAGAAGAATGTTGGTAACCACCTCATCACTTGCTTGGTTTAGTGTCGGTTCAAATGTCAATGACCACCGGGGTTCGGTTGCCAACATTCTTCAAAATGTCTTCAAGTCAAACAGGGTTAAAATGACAAGATTGGGAGTAAATGACGTGTGAACACTAAGTTCGTTTCTTCCAAGCTACAGGATTTTCATACGGTACGTTTTTCCTGCTTAAACACACTCAAAGGTTTTATGAGGTATAAAGTCTGGCATACTATTTTTTAATATTCTTTTACCTTGTAAATCTGAATTATTGCCACATGGGTGAACACCTCATTTACGCTATTGAAAGATCAATCAAACATGCCAAAATGAAAGTGAAGCTGCCAGGCGATCGCACCGAACTAACCCTGCTTCTCTGGCAGGGCATGCAGAAAATCGTTTCAAAACGTTCCCGTTAAATTTTCGCCATGATGAATGCATATCGACTCTTTATCGTATTTTCTGGAACACGCTGCTTCGCATTTAGCACTAAGCAGATAGCAGTGTGGAATATTTTTTACAGTGCATTTCTGTGCTTAGAGACATCTATCTTTTTAATGGGCTTCTTATCAAACGCCAGCGAGCCAAGCGTGCAGCCCAGGCATGAAAGCCTAATTGAATCATAGAATGCGAGGGCATTGCAAAACCTATCTGATGACACTGTCAACCTAGCATATAAATTAAGCAAGGCCCTAACAGAAAAAAGTGCTCGACGCACTGTGTGGCCTGCGGCAATAAAGAAAATCTTTAGCATTAATGCCTTATTTAAAAGTGCATTAACACAGATAGGTTATTAATTTCAAGCATTTTATGAGTATAATAGCAGAGATGGGCGTGAAAGGCACCTTGATCGTGCGTTAAAAGAATACACAGCTGGGCTCGGTTGGGCTGTGCGGGGGATTTGCAGGGATATGGACAATTCTGGAGGCGGCGTTCAATAGCATCCACTGACCTGACCTCAGACTCAATTTTGACTTTTAATTTAAGCAAAATAATGTTTCCAGTATAATCAATGTGGTGTATTAATATTTTCAAAATCTTGCTAACAAAAACTTTGGATCAATCATTTTTATGAATCCTTTATAAGTAAATATATGTGACCCTGTCTGTGTTAACAGGTTAATGTTGGAAAATCGAATTCTGAGAAAACGAGCATTAAAGTTTGATTCTACCTACAAATGTAACCATGATTGATTCCAAAATTGAAGGTATTCATTTTTTATTGTCTCAGAATGTTCCTTACATTGTGTTGAAGGGTGTTATGTATTAAAATGAAATGCCAATAAATGAGCTTGGTTATCACAGGCAACTATAAACTGCAAAGACTTCAATATCTGAATATTAATTAATATAAATTTGGGAAAAATAATATGACAACAAGAAAAACATGTATAGACAGCATTATATTTGGTGAAATATAATATGAGACACATTATATTAACAAACAACAGGTGTATTTGCTCATGAAATAGTGAATCACTTCATCCTCATATGTAATATATTTTTTTAAATCTACCCACGATTGTTTGTGATTGTATGGTTTGCTGAGATTGTGTCTGTGTGTATCATGATGACTTTAACTTATATAAATTGCGTATCATTCCACACTGATATTCCTTCGATGAAATGCTGACTGCTATACATTTCAAGTTATTCATTAAGCTTAGAGAGAAGTTCGTTATTTTCAAAGACATTTCTGGAGTTTGAACAGTACACAGTTTCAGACTGTACTTAACTGCTGATTCGAGCTGTTCAGCACAATAGAAATGAAGTGCTATAACTCAATTCTGCTTCACTTCAAAGAACTCTACAACGTCTTAAAGGACATTTCATCAACTCTAGGCAAACCAATGGTTAGAGGATATAACAGAAAACGTATTTAATTAAGACTTCCCAAAACAGGGAATAGGATCTGTGCAGTACACAATAAAATTGTTATTTGTGTTTTCACCCACAAACTCTGTTGCTATTTATTTCGATAACAAAGACAAAATGTACAAAGCAACTTACAATATGTTAAGCTATAGTTTTTTTCCACACTAAAACAAAAGAAGATATTTTGAATAAAGTTGGTTAATGAACAGCAATACCCATTCACTTCTCCTATTTAGACCAATGCAAGTAAATGGGTAGCCACTCCCAAATTTCTTCAATTCAGGTTTGAAATGAGAATAAATGATGATATATAAATTTCTATTTAGAGCAGAAGAAACAGAGACCCAATTGCTTACAGTCACATATTCAGTTTTGTGTTAAATTAGCATATGAGAGCATACAGTTATATTTAAATAAGACCTGTCGGCATGAGAATGAGGCCACTGGCTATCAATCTGTCAGAGTAATTTGTCAAGGTGAACATTAAAGAACTTAATCTTATTACAATACTGCAGGAGCGTATTGGGGCTGTGTATAGCGGCAACTGCGAATCAAGATCAATTATGTTGGAATAGAAAAATAAAATGGTACAAAATGATTGATAAGAGTAAAATATAAAATAATAGTCTCATCAAATTGACACTTTCCATGTGACAGCCCATTTATGACCACTGGATAAAGATCATTTGAATTAAGTGTAACTTTTTACTTATTTTTGGGTCGAATATGTTGAATATGTCTGCATCTCCATGGTTTCCTCTGACGCTTTTAAGGAAGTCCTCTCTTCTCACCCGTCATCCCCTCCGACAGGGCGGTCTCTTTTTACACCTCATTCACCTTCGTTAGCTGTGTATTCTCTCCATCACACGTCAAAAAAACGTAATATCTGTCTCGCGTGGGCCAGAGCGATTAGTTACCACTAACACCGGTGCGTTTCTCTGTGATCCGCCTCTCTTAACAGTCCCCGTGGTCCTTTTAGCAAAGAAAGAATACAGCTGCCATCTGTTTTCCTGCTACACATCCTACAGTTTTACCTGAACCCCCATCTTCGGCATATTCCAGTTTAACAGCGGGAAAAAACAACATTTACTTTAAATACAAAAAGGCTGGACGGATAATCTTGGCGGCACTTTAATTTTTCAAGGATCAAGATCTCATTATGAATTCTGATGCTATCAAATAACTATTTTATATCATGATATTGGCTTCAGTAATACGATTTGGGTACAGGTAATCTAAAGGCTCATTAAGAGTCGCAGTGCAGGATATTAGATCCTAAATTATTCTTCTCATTCCAAGATTATGTATTAAAATGGGAAAAAAAATCAACTGACATTTTGGAACGGATATTATTTAACATTCTCCGAGCCAATTCGTAACGTGTGGCCTGCCAGCGGAGGACTGCTTCCTTGCAATGCTTCATTCGCACATGGCACTAACATTACTTAAAATTGAAATTATTATCGTGTTTAAAGATTCTTTGAATATATTTTGCTAAAAGGTGCCATATTGAACCCGACATTTGTTTTTTCCCAGACTAATGGATCTAAAGGATTGCTGAGACCATGTGGTGAAGTGAGTTGTGGTGAGACCGAATGAACTGAAGTGTAAAACTCATGGCTTAAAACCAAATGCTTTAATACATCTGCTGTGTGCAGATAGGATTATGATTATCTAACAGACATTTTAGAGAGAGGATTTGTCACAATGCAATGCACCGCTCACCACATGTGTTTCCTTCTCATAACTGTATAGCATACATGATGAATTTTATCTTCATCTGCAACTCTGTTTATAAAGATCCGTACCTGCCTCAACTTCCTCTCCAAATAATTCCTCTTCTGCGTTAAAACCAAGATGTTCTTCGAAACCAACATCATCTATTGAGATTCTTTCTGAAGTCTCCAAAGGCTGCAGCAGGACCACAGAAACCATCAGTCTTATTCCATTGTATCGATATTTTAGATTTATGGGATGGGTGTGTTGGCGTGACTGTGAAACAAGGTGATAATTAGAAAAACCAATTCTGAGAAAACGAGCGTTAAAATTATGTTTTAACAATTAATTTCACTAAGATTGTAATCTTTAACATGGTCTCACTCATAAATAATATCAACGTTACACATTCACAGAATGTAAAATGGTTTTATGAATCAAAAATTAAAAACCTAAAAAATGACTTTTCACAAGAAGGGTCATTTTCAAAAGAGTAAAAAATGGCTTCAAGTGGTTGAGGTTTATTCAACTTCCTGCCATTGCAAACCAGTATGACATTCTTTCATGTGTAGAACCCAAAGGAAAGAAGGTAGCCGAACAGCAGTGACACCCAGCTCACAACATTCTACAAACTATCTTCTTTTGTGTTCTGCATAAGAACGTCTTAAAGCTTCAAAATGACACGCGGGTGTTTAATGATGATAGAATTTTCATTTTTAAAAGAACTGGTTGCTGGGAGCCCATAGCGTTACTCCTGGTTTGTTTACCTTTATTGCGTCCATCTGAGCTAGGAGACATCTCTGCAGCAAATCCACAAACGAGTATATGAGCGAAGCCTAAAGGGAAGAGACAATTACTCATTAAATCCTACAATGTGCATCTTCTGTGCCAATTCTCACCCGATCCAAACATGGTAGAAAGGCGTTACACAGAGGGTTCTTCCATCTTTATGAAAGCATGATGGAATTACATCCAATATTTAATAAACACAAACACAAGAGTCAGAGTACATGCAGGACTTGAATGATGGGTGTTCTAATTCGCTTCACGTGGGGCGACTCATTACCTGCTGTGCTTGAGTTCAGAGCTGTGCTCATTCAATTTAAGCAATTGAATTATCAATGCATATTTTGTTGCTAAACCAACTATTTGTGCTGAAACCGAAGAACAAAAGAGTATTCTCAAAGTGACTTCAGGCGGGAATCGGTGGATAATTACTGGAGGTGTGAAACGCGGCTATAAATAAAAAGCGTGAAAAGTCCAGCAATTACAGCTCACAATAAATTTAGGAGAAAAAACACGTAGGCAATTCTACAATGCGTCTAACAAACAACATCCAGCAGCAATGTCATTTTATGATCATGCATTTCCTTAGAACTTCTGGATTCTTTGAAGTTAAAATAAACTCGAACAAATGTCAGAAATAAGGAGAACAATACGAATCCATGAAAACAACTCTTTTGAAAGACTGTCGCTTTTAAAGCTTAAAAACGAAAAGTTAATACGAAACAAGTTACATGCCAAACAATGTCACACTAACAAACGAATATAAATGTACGAGCAAACACACAACAGGGGGCATTATTAAAAACTCCAAAATATCTTACCTGCACTAGAAAACCGATTAAAAAAGAAGTCAGGAACGGCACCAGACCTGCTCGGCTATCATCTCCGGCAATCCTGTAAGATCAAACCAGAAACGCTGTTAACACGGATGAGTTTCGTCAACTGAGATTTAAATTTATCCGCAAGGCCTACAAACATATCCAACCATCTGAGACTGTTCCACATATAGAGGAAATAATCTCTGGACTGAATCATTTGATGCTTGTAATTTGACCATGGCTAGATGAACACTTTAACATGGTTTCACTCAGGAAACAACAGAAAGAGAAATGTCATTTTAACAAGTATTAAATCTCACTGCAAACAGTATAGTTAAACTCAATGCACCATGTAATTGCAGTGTCTTATAAATATATATCTGCCGCTGATCAGACCGTAAAACCTGGCTATATTATTAAGAAAACAGAAATACGTCTCGGTAAGAACCCATTGAGAAATTGCGCTGGACTTAATTTTGGCTGGTAATGGTCTCGCGCATGGCTTTTATTTTACCTTAGAGACACTTTGCACATTTTTATTTCTTTACGATGGTTAATTAAAGAAAATATAATTATCCGCAGACCTTCAGCGCTGTAGATTAACTGATTTCACTGAATATCATTCTTATGTTCTTAACCAAATATGACAACGACTCAATTTCAGTTTAATAAGGATTTTTTTTATCACTTACAAAGCTGTTACCCACCCAGAATCCCAGTGCCCAGAATTGTAGCAATAGTTAGGAAATCTGTGGACAGAGAACATTTATAATGAACAAATGTTTTACAAAACAGACTAAATAATTTTATGTTTTAAGAATACACATGGTCATGTTCGCTGGGTTACAGCAAAGTTGGTTTGTGCATTGCGAAAAATAAGAGAGGAGAATACTTTCCCATAAATTGTTGAATCAAGCATGTTGTATTAACAAGG
The DNA here is from genome assembly GCA_033220385.1 of Triplophysa yarkandensis. Classification (NCBI taxonomy): domain Eukaryota; kingdom Metazoa; phylum Chordata; class Actinopteri; order Cypriniformes; family Nemacheilidae; genus Triplophysa; species Triplophysa yarkandensis. The sequence continues at coordinate 6,350,500 of CM065662.1, read as the reverse complement.
ATGAATAAATGTAAAAGAATTCTGTTACCCCACACAGGAATCCTCTTTTATTATTTAGCATTTCATACGTAATGAAATGACAAACGTTTATTTTGTTTGTATACAATTATCAATCTGTTTTAGTAATCAGCTACTAAAAAAAATTATGATTAATCTTACAAATGAAACATCCTGTGATCTTGCACTCTGCTTTTTAGAAAACACAGATATTTCGAAGAATGTTGGTAACCAAACATCACAACAATTTACTCTTATTAGATGGTCGCAAAACCAATGCGAGTTAATAGGTTCCGGTAAAAAATCCATTCTTCAAAATATCTTTTGTGAGTTCTGTAGAATAGAATAACACGGGTTTGATATATAAAGAGGGATTTCAGCATGATAAAATGTATTAGATGGAGTTGAGAGTACACTCACTGTACTGTTAATGATAGCTGAAGGCATAATGAAATGAGCCAAAATATTTAATGACACACACAGAACCGTAAGGCTTGCAAAGTTATACTTGCACACAAACTTTGCAAGGCCACATCCTCAGAATTAAACCTGACTCAGGGGACATCAAAGCCTTAAAGATCAGCTCTTTTAGAACCGTATAAGCCTGCCTCTGAAAACTGTATTCTCTTTGCATTGACAGGTTTAAATGCAGCACTGATGTTGGGAGGACAACATGAATACTCTTGTGAAGACATTATTGCCCTCAATTATTGGGTGGGTTGAGTTTATAGTCTTTTGTGATTATGATTTTTTGGTTCATTTTGTGATTTTTGGATATTTTCTTGTGATCTAAGGTGCACGTTAGATTGAGGTCATTTGTATGTCTTGGCTTTGTTTAAAGTATGTATTAGTTTCATACCTTTGGCCTCTCAGCTCATGGCAGCATGGTTGTTAGGGGGCAGGGCTTAAGATAACGAGCCGTCTTCCTGTTTCCTTCTAATCAAGGGAATTATGGGTAATGTAGGCCTAATCCACGCTCTACAAAACTAGACTCACAAGAAGTGAAACAATTCACAACAAAAAAAAGCTTTTTAATTTCGTTAACATTCTGTTTAAATGTTGTTTATGTGCGAGAAAAAATATTATTATATGTTTTATTATTTACTGAAAATATTCTATTAGAATTCAACAACAAATATTGTATTTTTACGCAACTAGTAAACATTTTCCACTGAAATAAACTATAGAATGTTTTTAAAGATTTTATTAAGCAAACGAAAGTGTTTCTTTTATGATATTTACTAATGTCATTTTTGCAAATGCATTTCTTATGTTTGCAGAGGGATTATTGATTTTATACGTTTATTTATAATTATGTAAAATGTTTGGTTACTGTTTTGTTTTCCAATACTCAAAATAATAAACTATGAATTTGTGTATTTAGTATGTTTGTTTATTTATTTGTGTGTCTATGTTTTATTTCCCCCTGTGTATTTAAATTAGTTTTAGTTTTGGGTAAAAAGATCCCCTCTTTTTGATTATAATAAAGAATTTGTATAGAACTTTTTTAGAAGCATTTTCCCAGCTTTTGTTCTGACAATGGTACTAGTGTACATAGTATCAGAACTGACAAGTTTAAGCGTTTCAACCCAAAACTCCTTCTTTGCATAAATGCTATGAACACATACAACATAAAAATCAAATCACAGTAAAAGATTGCAAATCATATAAAGTGGGATCATAATTTATGTTCTTATAATTATATTCTTTATATGAAAATGAGGAAACAGAGTTGTCAATTAACCTAAATTGAACAATTTTAACCTAATTTTTAATATATATTCCTAATATATATGTATGTTGCAGCCTTAAACATCTTGTGATCATGTGAAGATAATAAAGTAAACCACATCTCAACAAACAAACCAGACAAAATATTAACACCCGCTGAATTGCCGGCATGCTTTTACATACAGTACGACAAAAGAGAACATATATAAAGTTCATGCTCAAACAAAAGACCTACAGGCCAGTGTTTCCAGACACTTTCCTTAAAGAAATCAAGCTAAAAGTAAACCTCAGTGGGATCTCTGCATATTGAGTTTAAGATGGCTGAAAATATTTTTAGTTAAGAACAAAGAGGGCAGGCAAGAAGCATAAAGGAAGCTCATCGAATGCTGGAAGAGCTACAAAACCAAACCCCAGCGAGGAAGAGAAAAACATTCTAGACACAAACACGTCTCCTCTGCCCTAATTACAAAACCGATGCCACGGCTCTTTGATGCATATTAATAAGATGCTTCTGATTAGCCTCTCGCCAAGGAAAAAATCACAGCAGTCACGAATGAGAACCCAAACTGAAAAGTTCAAATTGACTTTGCTGACACTACAGATAGCGTTTGATTTTCCAATTACAGTGTAAATGTTTGGGCAGGATTAGTTACAGATGCGCACATATTTCCAGGGAATAAACACTTATTGTTCAAATGGGAAAATGATCCTTGAAGCCATCTTTATCTGCCTTAGAGTACAACAACCAGGTATTCTCATCATCCCGGAGGAATTCAGAGTCTTAAAAGCGCAAAAACTTCTGTAAAGTAGGCCGGCCCGTATCGCATCATCAGGCCCCTGAACTCCCTCTTCGCTGAGAGATAGGAGTTTTCCTAATAGTATGACATGCCCGGAGATGAAATTCCACAGATGAAAGAAGTTCATCACAGCGTGATGCCAGCAAATAGCAGAAGGAACATGTCCTTCTTATTTGGGAACTTGGAAACGGACAGATTTGATTAATTGACAAAACGCTTGAAATATTGTATACACTCATTGCGGGCAGAATTACGGGGCAGCTCTTTTACGGATTTAAATTACGCCCACACTCGGTCAAAATGATGGATGACAATGAGTCCAGAAGTAGCAAAGTAACTATGATGGCATTTTAATGGCACCGATATCAGCTATGGTGGCAATCGGCCAAGTTGAGTACCACCCTCGCACAACCGTTTAATCCGGCCATCATAACTTCTGATGGTTAATGCAGTTTCTCACTGGTCTCTATTTTAGCTCTGATTAATGCACGGTTGTTGAATTTTTATGCACTTGCACTATAAACCTGGTTTCTGGAAATCACAATGCAGACGGTAATTGTGTTATTGGCTTGCTAAAATCCATTTAGGGTTATTAAACAGGCAAAATATTGAGAACATAATGAAAATTGTGAATGAAAACAACACAGGCTGACTGTATATACATGCATTCTATTGATGGCCGGAAAAGAGGATCAGTCGGAGTTGTTTTACAACTAACGGTTGTTTTCAACGCACAATAAATCAAAAGCTTTGAGAGAAAAATTGATATGAAGAAGATTGATAATGAAACTTACATTTTATTTAATAAAAATGATTTTGAAATGGAAGACTGACTGAATATTGAAGAAAAAATCCATTTAAAATCTTTTAGTTTTACGTCTGAAATTATATAATATAACTTATAAATATAAATATGACAGTATAATTATTATAATTTAGCAAACATACATGTTTTTTCATGCCAAATCTTAAATTTTATTTTATTACTTTTAAATGGAAGACTGGCTGAATATGTAAGAAAAAAACATCCAATAGAAGCGCAGAATAGAGGGGTACTCTACATTTCTGTAAAATTTTGTCAAATAGTGACAACACTTAATGTTCTCAAATTTAAAATGTTTTTTAACATAATTTCTATTGTTCTCTTTGTTTTAATTCATCCCCTCGATGAGTTTACTTTTATTTTAAAATGTGGACAATTTTCCCAAAACTTTTTACCGGTGGTTTAGTATTTTTGAACGAAACTTTGCAAATAGTTTATTTCTTTGAAAATAATTTACTTTTACATTTGATTATATATAATATAACTTATAAATGTGAATATAATAATATAATTATTATAAGTTAGAACAGAGAATAAGAGCCTTTAAATAGATGCTTAACAATATGACAAGAAAACATTTCTGCAAATTCTTGTCAAATGGTGACGACACAAAACATGATCAACTATTCCATGTTTTATTTTTATTTTTTTAGTTATGACATAACTCCTATTGTTCTCTTTGTTTCAATTCAAAATTTTGATGTGTTTATCATTATCCTAAAATGTAGAAAAATATGCATTCAAATGTCTCATAACTGGAGGTGAAGTGTGTTGTAACAAAACATTGCAAATAATTTACTCCCAAGAATTACCAAAGACAACTAATGCTATTAAACATGGCAACTACATTTTATAATATTAAAATTATGTTTCTTTTTTTAAGGGATTAAAAACTGTGTATAAGTTTTCAAAAGTAATATTGCAAGAGCACATGTGAAGAGCATCACAGCATCCATACACATGATGATGATGACATCATGAGATCACTGGTCCAACAGGATGCATCTGAATAACTTAAAGCATCATTTATTTAATTATGTAATATGGTGTTAAATTCACTTATTTTTACAGGAAGTGTTTGCCAAATTTACACAAATAGAGAATATGAAGGCTGAATTTTAAGTTATAATATAATGTATTACTTTTATTCTGTTGTATTTTTAGCTCTTGTTATATTTTAATTTGTGAACTTGGCTTGACCTTGTTTATTTTGTGTGTTATTAGTTCCTATGTTTATTATTAGGTATTATTATTTACTATATTTTTTATTTTTTACTATGTTTATTTTTAGGTATTATTTACTATATTTTTATTATTTACAATGTTCATTATTATGTATTATTATTTACTTTATTTTTATCATTTACTATGTTTTATTTGATTGCACTGTGTTGAGCCTTGTGTTGAAACTTTCTTTTATTTTTACATTTATTATAATTTTAATTTTACTTGATTTTGAACTTTATATACTATTAAATCTGTTTGGAAATCATCAAGGTTTTCTAACTAAGATGTTTTTTTTATATACAACATATAACAAAATGATAACATTTGGATGATGGACATTGCACATAGGACGAACTAATTTGCTAAGTTTATATATTTTCATAAAACATAACAAATACTAAAAGTTTTGATCCTATGTTCTGTAGTTTCCTGTCTCTCTGCATCATCCGGTCAGTATTAAAGCTATGAAAAAGTCACAAAATAACAAAAAAAGTTCATTTGTTTTCAAACTAATGGTTGCATCAAAATTCCCTGCATGCTTTTTATTCTAGTTTATTTTTATTGATAATAAACTTTGCCATTTTATTAGAGCAATTGTATATTAAATCAAAGATCTTTACAAGTAATCATTAGAATTTTAATGTTCTCCCCAAAGACTGTGACCTTTCCCTATTTCTGCCAGTTATGACTTCAGTGATTACAGGCATTTATAAGATATTAGAACTCTCTCTAGGACTGTTAACATTAAAACTACTTATTATATTGAATGTGCCATGACAGATGAGATGACAGCGCAGCTGCAAAGCTTCACCTTTAAACAAAAATAATACATAAATATGCATATAAATAAATATGCTATTTAAAATGCATGCGCAACAGATGAGTTAAAACAAGCCATAATCATTTGTTAAACATCTATAAATGATCACTCTAATGCTGGTGGCATGACATTGTCTCTCATCCAGAAATAAAAGAAGCTTGATGACCAAACAGCTGTTATTCCAGCACTGGTGTTTATTGCCTTGGGATTGAAATACAAAAAACATGCATTGGAATTATGTTTTACTATTATTCCACTTAAGTGCATTTTGAATATCAAAAAATCCTTTCTCCAGCATACTGTGAATAAAATTAAACCATCCACCCATTTAAACAGCCGCAGCGTGTTCATATTGTCCATCCATTAAGTGCTTTTTGACCCATGTGGGTCCACAAGACATCGAACTAAAGACAAAGCAATTATATTTAATGCCCCACTGGGTGTAAAAAGAAATCTGGATTCAACCTCTGTAGTCCATTGAGACAAAACATAAATGTCATTTAGTGTAGGACAATGAATGCACTAAAATGTCATTTAGTACGTGTCATCAAACACACCGAAAGGAATTATGGTCCAGCTGAAGGTCTTGTTCTCCAAAGTTCTTTGTCTTCTATACTGTATAATAGAACGCTTTTAGCATGCAGTGCATCTACATGAATATCAGTTCTGTGATGGCAGAATCTCTCCTGTATCCCGATAAACAGTTTACAGGCCTAGTAAGATACCGCATGTATGTTTGTTGCATGTATTACTCTTGCGCGTCTGTTGTGTTATAACACTGAGAAACAACTGGATGTGCAATGTTTGTTTCCAAAAAAAGAATGAAAATACCATAGAAGTCTGTTCGGTCTACTCTAATGCGACTAAATGGATCTAACTTCTGATCTAATGTTTGAAAGACCTCATGAAACTTGGTGCTGCAGGTTTCACCTGGTACAAAATGTATACAGTACAAATGCTTTACAAAACAAATGCTTGCGATTAAAAAACCTGAAAATGATCTTGGAAAAAAAATCTGATAAAATTATTATTTACAATAAGCAATTAAAATAAATAAACACATAAAACCCACAGGTAGGGTAACAGTTCATAAACTTTAGTGCAATGCGAAAGGAGCTGGATTTAGAAAGCTTGCAGTAGAAGGTTCACAGCTTTGAAAATAAATTCAGGCTCCCTCTCTTCTGTAAATGTGACGTCAAATACAATTTTTAACAGTAGAAAGCTTTATACGGCATTGTGCTTTTGAATCCCGAAAATATATAATAGGGGTACATTGAACAGATAACAAAAATGCAAACTATATCTAACAGAAAGTTTGTTGTTTCTTTAACTTCGCAAACTTCTTAAAGACAACAACACAGAGGGTTTAAAATAAGCACAAACACTGTACAAGATATTTTGGTAAATGTTTGGTATTCATATCTTTGAGTGCATATCGTTGCTCTTAAAGAAAGTATAACTCACTGGAAGGCACATAAATAACTTAAAGCTCAAACTGGATTCCCTGAATCGTGTGTTCCTAATTGAGCTGTTTTCATATTTAAAAGAAAAGTGAAGTATTTAAAGTAAAAGGGAATTTATTAATTATTCTCAAAACTCGAATATTTATCCAAGAGGAAATAAATCACTTGTATTGCAAATGCTGATGACGTTGCTTGTGAGCTGCATCACGAGCCTCTGACATCACAGACCTGCACTGTCATCAGTTTAAGACATTTAGGGGAGCCTAACTACACCTTTCTAAATCCTGGCTTCTCATTGGTGGATTTTCATACAACCACACTTCACCTCCCTTCACATTCATGCTTATCCTGCTTTATGAACATTAAACTAACCTGAATCCGAATTTCCATTTAAATCTACCTAAACTGTAGTTTTTTGCTAGTGTGCTTTTTGTATCTCTAGAAAAATAATAAACAGTAATAACTCAACCAAAACTGAAAATCTCTCATTAGTTACTCACCCTTAAACTTGTACGATTTTCTTTTTCTTCAGAACACAAAAGATATTTTGAAGAATGTGGGTCACTTGCACTGGTTTGGTCCTTACAGTAAAAGTGAATTCGCCATTGTTAAGATAATAACTTTTTAAAAATGTCTTCTTTTGCATTCGGTAACCTGTTTGAAAAGAGCGAGACGATAATGACAGAATTGTCATTTTTGGGTGAACTTTCACTCTAACAATGTCTTAAAAAACAGCTTAGAACACTGACAATTTCGTTGCTCTTCCTCAAGAGATTTCTCAGACACAAGCCCCTGAGAGACCGGCACAATTTGTGCTCACTTTCTTTTCACTCACTCGTGACCTTGCATTATAAAGTCTGACTTCATGTTGATTGTAACTCACAGCAAAACTGCAAGACTTCGATTTGTCCCAAGGTCATTGCTTTAAGGTGGTCACCTATGGTAGCAGCTGGGATAGATGCAAATTTCTGACCTCCGTCACTCCATGTACTTCTACTAGTATTGCTAAGCAAATAAAATATATTTAAAAAATATCCTTAAACCAGAAACATCAAATGATTCTCTTATATGCCGGAAGGAACATTAGTGTTTTTTCTACTATCGACACATAAGGCCTCTTTCACGCATTGCAAGAGGATGAAAAGCAATAATTTAGGATTTGCCTCACTAAGATAATTCAGATACCCCAGGTCACATGACCCACAGATTAATAGTGCATTTAGTATGAGCCCAAGATGTTCTTTCAAAGCTTTCTGCGTGAACCAGAAGATCCCACAGTCTGTGTCATATTGAGACACCACAAGCGGTTTCTTTCAACATTATAGCCGGGCATCACTTTCATTCTCAAAGAGGTCAATTCCACTTTGTACAAGTTTCTCAGCTGATCTGATGGCGTCAAACACCAGTGCTTGGGATTGGTTGATGCTGTTGTGCCAGAGAACCTCTCGAGCATCCTTCAAGACAGAGAAGCATGGAGTTTGTTGGCTCAGGCTGTAGAGGATATTCCTGTAAGACAGACAAAATATACGGATGAGAAATGGTTTATCCGTTGTATTTCTGTCCATCTGTTTTACACTAAAAGAAATAAAACAAAGGGATTTCCTTCACTGGAAAATATTAAAATAATTGAGTAAAAATCCAGCAGTTCATTCCTCTAAAATGTTCAAATATTTATAAAGTTTATTTAACAAATATATATTTGAAATATAAAACCAAATATTTTTGGTGAATTCAAATTCAGATTTATACAACTTTTACTAGCATAAAATACACAACATTTAAACAGTATATTAAATTGATTCCACAGCTTTAAAATGTACTCCTTCTTAAAAAATTTCATGTAAAAAAACAGTAATTTTTTTTTGCAATGTAGTTAATTTCCAATGTACAGACGCACGTATGTTCCATTGCCTCTTTAAAAAACTCAGGACATAAATACACCCGGGGTGCACTGAAGTCACAAAATCAATACAGATGTTTCTTAGGGCAACCTTGAAGCCTCCTCACAATGTTCCTTGAATCTCTGAAAGACAATATCAACAGACTTCAGGGCATTTTTTGTACAGTTCAGGGTCAAGCATTGATTTTTTAGGTTTTCAAGCTTTAACCAACTTCACACACCGAAGAAAAATAAATGATCCAATTGTTTATCTGTAAACAGGTCGAATAAAGTTACAATAAGCTTGTGACCTTCAGAAAACCATTTTTTGGTGAAGTTTTTTGTAATGAACGCTCTACCTGTAAAGAAAAATGTACAGGGCCTGGAAAACATTTTTATGGTTGGATGTCATTCTCCACTGGAGCCTAAGAGGCCGTCCATCCATACTGCAATAAAAACTAACATATCTAAACCTCCAGCTTAATGCATTTAAACAAAACCAAAAAGGATTTAAAAGAAAAACTTGTTTAAAGCAAAAGACTTCGATTTGACTACAACTCCCAGAAAATGCATGACCCCCATATAAGTCAAGGATAAAGCAATATCACAAAGATGCCCTTACATCATGGTTGGCACTCCTCTATAAACAGTAAAAATACATTTCGCCAACAGCGCAACATCACACATCACATTACGTTTTTAGATGCATGGTATGACCTGTTAAGCCAGTAAATCTGTGCGTTATTCATTCACATGAGGCAAGCTCGCCTTCGTTTTACATTTCCAGTCTTTGTATCAATTGTTGCTTGAGGCCTTCTTTTCCAGAAACCTTTGAGATATTGATCTGGGATTCCTGGTAGCACCACATACTCGCTTTATAATGGAGAAAGAGCTCTCCTGCTCAGTGCTTACAAATCGAGTTCAGCATAAGCGCTGTGTCGCCGTGTGAGTCCAGACACAAACCGTTTCATGTCCACTGAACAATGGCATTTGTTTTAGCTTCAGGCGCAAGGCCTCGGGAGCCGCTGTGAGCAACATTTCTCCTTAAACAGGCAGGGAGGTCAAAGTCTCACCTGCTTGCAGTAATGACACAACAACCTTGTCACATGGATTGAGGCTGATGTCATATTCTCGGTTTGTTTGAGAGACTCTTTACATTTACCTGTAAATCTATTTCATTATTTACTGATCCGCATGTCATTTTAAATCTATGTGACTTCTGCAGAGCACAAAAGAAGAAATTTCCCAGAGAGATGGGTCCCTGATTGTTGGTATTGATTTTCTAAACGAATAGAAGTGAATGTGAGACGCCACTGTTTGGTTAACTTTCTTGAGACATGTTTGTATTTTCTTACCTGGGAATACTAAACTGGCCATAAAAGTTTCTACTCTCAACATATACAGTACATAAAAGCAGGCAAAAAAATATACATCGCACATTACTGAAGCCCAATACTCACAAAAATGTTACTGTGATTTTCCGTGAAACAGCTTACAGAAAAAAACATTTAACTTTAAAGATTTGAAATGTATTAAATATACTGTTTAAATGTTGTGTATATGTTATTAAAAAGTGAAGAAAATCTGATTTAATCACTATTTTTAAATATTAAGAAAATGAATTTTTTTCAATGCTTGAACTTACATATTATTTTTTAATTTAAGAGAAATTAAGTGTTGGATTTCCAATTAATTCTTTTCATATGTCCATAGATCAATAATCCATTTAATGTTTTTAAATATTTGTAAAAATTAATGTAACTTTTTATTTTTGTGGCATTCTGCATATTAAATATTCTTCAGAGTATATACTAAAATGTGACTTTATGGACACTGCTTGCATCCCAGAATGTGAGATAGATCAAAATAAACAGGTTTGAAAAATAGATTCTCGCCGAACTTACTGCTCAATGCTCGACCAATCAGAGCCCAGTATGTGAGAGCTCTTCAATGAAGCGAAACATCTTCTATCTGTGAGCGGTGAACAACTGCAATTTTCCTCTCTTTCTAATCCATTCTCTATTATATAATGTCAATGCGTTGGATGAAACTGATTATTAAACAGAGAATCAAGTGTATACAACACAGGGGGTGGAAAAGCGAAAATCAATAGGATTTAATTCTCGCGGGTTCAGACCCAAAGAGAGATAATGAGCAGGTACCCTGACGGGGCTCTCTGCATTTCATCTCTTCTTTTCCTCTTCTGTTAATTTAATAAAACCACTCCAGGACGGCCTGATTGCTACTGATTACAATTGCATGTCGCTGTGATAATAACATGGACCTCCTTCGGTCCAGATTAACAAAGCCAACGGATGCCAGCAGAGCCCGACGAGAGGTTTCGTCAAAGCCGGAATGCGGCAAAAGGCCCTCGAGGATCGATGGAAGATCAAACTTGCATTCACCCGAACACAAAGAGCAGAAATAATCGGAGGTGCCGTACGAGGGAGAGGCATCCATTTTGAATGGATGTGGTGTCCCTAAAACGTTTAGCCACTCCATTATAGATCCGCTGGACCACGGGTCTCATCAACAACAGAGTCACATGTGTAAATCCCTGCGGTTGAGAGGGAGCATGTGAGGACATTGGCTGAAGCTCACCGCTTTATACCGTTGAGCCGAGAACTGAATCACAGGCTTTAGCTCTGTTCTCTAAAAGCGGATGTATGTGTGTGTAAGTGTACCTGCAATAGAATTTTTATCACATAATTCCAGCCAGAGTCTTATAGTTTTGAAATCTAAATCTCTTTCCTTGAGAAGGTTACCGAACGCAGAGAAGATCTCTGTAATACTGCCGCTCACCATGTAATAGAGCGTGAGGCTTTCTTGGCCCATCGAATTTACAGAAAGACCTGGTGTCAAAAACATTTCTTCCACATTTTTATAGTTTCATTCCATGTGTAGGCTAACTTCCAGTCTGGCTTGTATTTTGATTTTAATTTCTTATTATAATTTAATAAAATTATTATGCTTTATATCAGTATTGTACTTATTGTATAGCCACTGTAATAAATATTTTATATTATATTTTCGTTTATGAATAAATGATATGATTTCATTTATTTCATTTTTTTATATTATTTGTTGATTAAGACTGTTGCATTTAAGTAAATAAAAAAAACTGGCTATAGACATATTTTTCACTTGTAAACTAATAACAGTAAGTTAAGTTCGGACTATAAAACATACATGCGCAGAAACTCGTGTTTATGTCGTTGCATTAATCCGTCTGTATGTACATACACTTTTGTTTCTTTTTACGTGTGTGTATAATTGTATCATGCAACAATTCTCTGAAAGCGTCTCTTCTCTCGGAGAAGACAAAAAGTGATGACATCAGCACAATGGCTGAATAATGGTTACTGCAGTCAATCGACCCACAAATCCCCCTCAGGGGAATCACAGGACGATAGGCCAATAAATTCCTATAGACTCCAATTATCACCGTGTGATAGTTATGTTCTTTCACAATGAAAATGAATCTTTATGAACTTTTTTTTTTATGAACTCAAGACCTGAAGGCAAATTCTTAATTTTATATTTAAACTGCATTATGGGTTCCACAGATGATATTATTATTTGTGTTTTCAATTGGGATAGATCTCAAGGTAAAACTAATAGTATTTCAAAACGCCAGTATGATTTAGGTTCGATTTGTTAAACTCAGTTAAGATTTTTGTTAAATTGTAGAGAATTTGATTATATTTACTTCTCTTAACACATAACTATTTCAACAAATAAATCGCAGGTTTTGCACGTACAACACTGCGTTCATGATCTATTCTTACTTCAATCTTCCAGACTCTCTTAGCTCTTACAGTTTCCAAGCATATAAAAGTTCTCTTTATTTTTCCTGCACATTTTTTCTTTTAAACCTCATAGATATGTCATACTTTGCATTAAAGACAGGTGTGGATTCATCAAACTTTACATGTTTGTGCATCGACACTGAGAACATGGATTGTTGGAATTGCTTAATTTTATTCAATCCCGTCCCACACATTTAAATTAGGGTTATTCAATCATGTGGAACCGATGTAGAGGAACAAATTCCCACAACCCAATTTTTTGAATCACAGGAGAAGAACGGTTCAGTATTACCTGTACAAGCCAGGTGGTGGGTTTGATATGAGAAAACTTTTTTCTAGATCCCGGAGGACATCGTTGAGCATGCGCACGTGGGCCGGATCTCTTTCTTTGGGGTCGTTGGCAGGACGCATGATCTCAGACTGAAAGAAGGTGGCGCTCTCCCTCAAAGAGGCGGCCACATTCAGCAGGTCCGGCCGGCTCAGTGGGTCATCTGAAAAATAAAGATTCCTTAAGGGTTAAAGGTAGGGCTATGTTTGGAACAAGAATGTTGTTCCAAGAACACACTGAAAGTGCCTTTTAAACCCAATTCATCTAATTCATCCTAATTCATATTATTAAAAATGTGTAGCATGGCATAACTCAGTTGGCCAAATTGGACTTAATGCATTGCAGCAACTATTGACCACATGGACCTGTCACTCAAAGCAGCCATTAATACAAGTTCTCTTCATCCTCACAGGCCTAATAGTCTCAGACACACCTCCTTGACATAGCAATTGACTTTGCTTGTTGTTAGCAGCTCCCGCTTTGACAGCTTAAAAGCGACCTCAAATTTCTAGCCGAGCACCTATTCTCAAAATTAAACAGTGTTACAGCAACTCGGTTGAGTGAATAAAGCGAACGTCTTGTGTGATCTGCCAAAAAACAAAACTAACAAATAGAGCATTTCACAAAGTGTTTATTAACAATAAACCCGTTTTATATACACTCAAAATTGTTTAGTGTTTTTTACGTGAAACAATTTAGATATCAATTCAATACACTGTTTATTTTTTGTAATGTACATTTTGTGTATATGTAAAGAAAAATATTTATATAAGAATTCACCAAGATGTTAGGTCTACAAATATATATCTGTTAAATAAATTTTTCCATTACATAAACTATTTGTACATTTTAGAAAACTGTTGGATTTTAAAATATTAAATTATTTAAATATTAAAAAATCTATATAATGTTGTTAAAATATTTCAATTATTACCTAATTTTATATTGTTACTATTTTTTTGACAGTAACAAGGCCATGTTAAATATTTTACAGTGTATTTTTCATTTTCAATCAAATTCAAGAAAGTCTCATTTCAACTCGTTCAAACTTAAGTCCTGTCACTTCACAGAATCAATGATTTCTTTCTATGTCTAAAAGCTCATCTAAACTTTGCCCGAGGATCTAAAAATGATAAATGTGCCCTCGAGCTTCGGATATCATTGGAGAATATAACCTCAGTTTAACCCTGGAGGACACACAAAGTCTGTAGACACAGATATAGAAAGCCAGAAAAAAAACTTTTTTTATGCCACAAACTTTAAAACAGTCTGTCTGTCTCTCTTTCTGCAGCGAGACTGCTGTAATTCATCACTCATTGTGACGGAGACAGGAGAAAGCCCAGTGAAGCTGTCATGAACCCAACAGAGATTTAGATTTTAAGATATATATCATTCCAGTGTTCTTGTGGAAGTGTGAGTATTTTTATGCCAACGGCTTTACACAAGGATACATGCAAAGAGAAATTCCTCATCGAAAACGAAACTTCTTTAATAATATTCACCCTCATGCCAGTCGAATTCTTAAACTTTGTTTGTGGAGCTGTCATGCTCCAAAATGACACCAAAAATATTATACAAGTGATCAAAATAACTTTTGAATTTTGAGATGAATTGATATGAAAATTCAAAATGTTCATAGAAAGAGACACATCCAGTTTGAGAACAGATTGCTTATAGTCAGATCTTTTCAAAGAATGGGTTTAATAGCTCACAAACTATTCTGATCTTTCTGACTATATGATCCAACTTCAGTGCATATCATACGCTGAATTAAGATCTGTTGGATTAACATAAATAATATGTACATTGGTTGTACATTATAAAGTTAGTCAGCATCATTTATTTATGTTCAAGCTTTCCAATTTACTCTAATGATTCAAATATGATTTTCATAAGTTTGATTCTTTATATTTTAATCGAACGCTTTTGATTAATTACACATTCAACTTTATTTTTAAAAAGAAGAATTAAAGTTAAAAGATTTTAACAGACGTTCACATTTTAAAAAGTAGCTGCCACTATACATACCAATGCAGTGCTTTTCTATACTATAACAAAGCTTCTGTAAATAAGCAGCGTTTCTACTGACAAATGAACACATAAAAAACACGGAATTAAGAAAACAACTTTCAAAATGTAGTCAAAATCAGTTGTAAAAATGATACGTTAACTTAACACAAACCATTTGTGTAGTCCCAACATAAATGGATTAAGTTACACAACTGAACATAAAAAATAACTTTTGAAAAATTGCTGATTTAACATGTCTAAGTAAACGGGACAAGCAGCAAAATTCCTCTTTTCAGTGGGCTTGAAGAGGGGAACGGTTACCTTCATAATATGGAAAGTGTGACCAAAATATTTTAAGAAACTATCAAGGGGGAGAAAATTCTTTTGCTTTTATAATATACAATTGAATTCCACTTCAACACTCTGGGCATTTATTGTGAAAGACAACCATAAGCATTAATTTATCTTTAAGTAATAGAAAGTTTTTATTTCTCTGAGAACTAAGTCCAATTACATGATTAAATATCTTGTGTTGCAGTGAGTTACTTTCAGACGTCTTCACACTATTCCCCGCTGTGCTGAGTCACACTAAAATTCTCTGAACAACAATGAGCTGTTTAACTCTGAAGGGAACACAAGATCTCAAAAGTTTCAATTAGCTCTGACTCTTTGATCTAATACAATTCATTACATTTCCCATGAACGCAGTCATTTTAACGTCTAACTGAAACTCACTCTATAACACACCATGAGAAGTGAGAGATCATCCTAACCATTTACTGTAGAAAGCCCAACAATCCTTTGGAAAATTTGGCTTTAGTTGTACAGTATAAGACGTAACACATTGGCATTCTATAGGGATGAGAATCAGACAGTTCATATAAATAAAATATATATTTTGTATGAATTAACTGTTAAATATTTTACAATGGTATTGTGCCTAACACATTATTTTGTATTGATTTGAGATTTTATTTAAACTTTTTATAATTTCCAAGTTTAACCTAAAATGCAATAATTTTATAGTGTAATCATTTGTTTAAATTTACAAATTTAATTTTAAAAATAAATAATTATAAAAAATTAAATTGTTTAAAATAATTTGCATATACACATGGCCCTCATAACTGCTTTATATTTAAGATACTAAAACTATTCATATACGTTTAATATAATATACACAATAACCCGTGAATTCACGAATACATACAAAACACAATGTAAGAAATACATTTTCTGTTATATCAGGTTGGTAAACCTTACAATTGGCATTCATTCAAGATTTGGTAAAGATATATTTTAACACAAATATCATGTGGTCTACATGTCTTTTTGCTGTGAATGCAAATGCAAATCCAAAGGTTATTGTAGTTTATAACGATTTTGAAAATATTCATGTTTATTAAAATCAAATATAATATAGGCCTAAAAATTATTGGGTTGTCGCTATAGATATTAAATAAAATATGTCTAATGAACCAATATGATAATAACAAACAAACACAAAAATAAAATATTGATCTTTTAAGTAACATACAAAACAAGCAAATACGTAATTACATCCAAAAATATTGTTACAAATTGAAAAAAAACTGAAGTTATTTATCTCACCAAAACTTAAAACTGAAGCACTTTTTTGGGCAAACCTTTCTGTTCCAACACTAACAACATAAGGATGATTTTTAGTTTATTGTACATTCCCTTTAATATGAAGATAAGCTATTCTTTCCATACTCTGGTATAAATGTAAGTCTAGATACCAAACACTGGCCCTCAATATCATCCATCAAATCTTTCAACTGTACATGAGTGTCTTCTGTACCTGCTCAAAATCACATTTACCTGACAAAGAGAGTGACACAGTTCTGGCAGCAAACAGGTTTTACCCCAAAAGTGACATTTGGAGTAGACTTCATTCCTTCAGTCTGAATGTTCTCCGTTCAAACTTCAAATTACACGGAACAGACATCAGACGGTGAGATATCTGTCAGAAAACAGCTGGGCATGTCAATCGTTAACGCACAGACGTTTGAGATCAGACGTGTTTGGGACAATTTCTATTGCTGAACGTGACAGCAAAGTTACTTCACAAAGCATTTCTGCATGAAACCGTGTTCTCACCGGCAGCCCTCCTTTCTATCTTTCTGCAGTGACAATAAAACAAAAGATGGCACACGTGCATCTGATGAAATATCAAAAGAGCAAAACTGGCTTTGCAGTTTGTCTACACGTGGCAGGATTATGTGACAATTACATTTCTCACACGCTCTTCATGAATATTTCAACACAGAGGACGGAAACAAGGAATAATACACAAAGCGTCTCCTGCTCGATGCGCAGAATAAAAGGTGACAACTGGGTATACCTGAAAGTCACTGTGTAATAATTTAATGCTATTTGAACATCTGAAATCCAATTCATTGAGGCTTTGAAAATACAGAGAACATTTAGAAATGAAAGCTTGTCAAAAGCTCATTACTACCCTAGGGTTTCCTAACTATGATCAAAAGAAAAGTATACACGATTGCCTCTCACGAGAACATTCAGCCCTTGTCTAGCCCTCTAGGGTTCGGTCTCTTTGTGAATAACTCTAGACTGATGGCCAATCAGTTCTGAAGAGAAATCCCATTTGATCTGAGCCGAGGTTGAGCCCGAGAAGTGACTAGAACCAATTTGAATTTTACAAATGCAGAAATCAAGGTCATTCTCCCAAGCCGGCTGTGATGGAAAGATCAATACATCCACCAGACTTATGATCGCTCTATAAGTCATCTTTACGGGTATGGGAGGGGCCGACACCGAGCTGATGCGGGCTGTAACGGTGAGTTACATCCTCCAACAGACTCACAAACTTTCGGCAAACTCCTGCCAACATTCCGCACTTTATATTTTTCAGGAAAATTGTAATGCTCAGCCAAATGTATATTTATTGTACTAAATGGAGAGTGTGTATACATTGTAAACTGCGTTGAATTTAAAGTCAAACTTTTAATGTTGACAGGAATGCAATAATGAGAAAATTAGATATTATTATCTAAGTAGATATTTTGAAGTAAGTCAGTGACTGAACAGCAGTGATACTTCTCACTTCTGATGTATGGACCCAAAACCAACGCAAGTGAATGTTACTGACATTCTTCAAAATATCAATATAGCTTCCAGAGATGTATGAACACAAAGCTTAATGATCTGTAATGATTTTATTACTTAAAAATTAGATTTTCTATCTTTATATACAATAAAAACTCTTCCATGGAATTCCCAAGGGTCAGAATATGAACGAAATGATTATAACTTCCGGTTCACAGGGACTTTAAAGTCATATTTCACCCAAGATTAACATTGTGTCATCATTTACTCAATCTCTTGTCAACTAGTATCAATTTCTTTTTTCTGCAGAAAACAAAAGATGATAGTTTGAAGAAAGTTGGTAACCAAACAGAAGTGATACCCATTCACTTCTGTTGTATGGACACATCTAATTAAATGGATGCCAGTCACCAACATCACTCAACATATTTTCTTTTGTGTTCTTCATAAAAAAAGAAAGTCACAAAGGTTGTTGATGAGTTGAGATTTTGGACGAAGAAGATTCTTACCTTTGAGTTTGTTCTGAACATCCAGGGCGATATCCAGAGGGTAAAATGGAAGAACAGGATCGGTTGCGATTCTCAGGATGGCCTCAGCTGTTATCTGTGTGGGCAAGCAAACAAATGTTCCATCAAAAGTTTCTTTTTCAACATTGAAGACCATGAAGAAACCTGAAAAAGGTGCATTCCCTGAAACAAGGTTAACATTAATAGCTGTTTTCAGAGAAACTCTCCATTTACAGTGACCTTCATTCTTTAGCTCATTGAAATATTTAAGTCCTTTGTGAGGATGCTAGGCCTTCAACAATACAGTATAAATTTTGGTTATGTTTGGTCTTGTTGTTATTCCAAAGAATTTTGTATTGATTTTTCTTTCGGAGTTTGGTTCTCTCGGTTCTCTTTGCGTCTGTATCCTCTGTGTCATAAAAATCACACAAGAGATCTGTGTAAAGCCTTTTCTTTACCCACGGTTCCGGGGCACATCCTGTCACATTATACCCTATAGGGTATCTTCCACTCCTCCCATCTTGTTCCCCATATATCTCTGATATCTCTGATCAAATATTATTGATTCATCTAAGGTCCCTTTAAGTTCTGCATGAGGTCATCGGCCAAGCCGGGTAACTGCACAGCGTGAACCCTTATTGACAGCGGCTTTATTATACTTCAAGTGTACTGTAAGTGTCTGAAAGGAAACGCAGTTAGCTTGTATGATCTCACTTTTAGGATGGGCGAAACCATGACCTTTGAGAGGTCACGGTTACATTTTCCCCAAAGGAGCATCGAGCACGTGACCGCTGACCCAGCCTAAAGGATTCAGCCGCAGGGTTTCCCACGAGACATCTGAATCTTTCTTACGCAGCAGTAAAGTCTACTGTGAGCTCATGCGAGGTCATGTGTATTTACAATACCACACATTTTATTATAAACATATTTTGTGGTTTAATTTATGGAGGGTGCACAGAGGATACACTATTTACGTTAAACTATTTACACTCAAAACTTTACATTTTTTAAACGCAAGTAAAACAAAGTAAATCTCATATTTACTCACATATTCATTATGATTGACCAAAATATTGGTTCATATAACATTTATCTATATGTTAATACCTTTTTTTCATTACATAAATTTAAAAAAATGTATATTTTCGAGAATTTAACTGTTGGACTTTTATACAATAATTTTATTATCTTAAACTCCAAAGGATCTATTTAATGTTTTTTAACGATTTTTTAAAGTAAATATAACTTTCTATGGTTGGAAATATGCACTAAGCTAAATTGATTGTTTTTTACAGTGTAGGGTTATGTCATGAAAAAAACCTGATGAACAAAGAGAAAGATATTTGGACGACTTGGACCTTGGACCCAATTGACCATCGGAGAAAGTATAAAAATGGCGGTCAAATTTATCCTTTAACCCTTTACTTTTTTGATGACAGAATTTTCACTTTTGAGTGTGCTATCTATTGAACTGTGACTGAAATGCCCAAAATTTTTTCCTGCAATAAATCATGAAATAAATATATTTTTAAATTAACTGTTGGAGTTCTAATAAATTATTTTGTTATTTCCCACTGAAAATAATCTATTTCATGCTTTTAAAAGCTTTTTTTAAGTTCATAAAATTAACTTTGTTCATTTTTGTAATAATTTCTAAACTACTTTACAGTGTAGGCCACATAGGATAGAAGACTACTGAAAACTGCTGCCAATGGATGAAAGTTTGTGTGCAAGCAATCTGTTGGGAATATCTTGAAGTTTATATCTAAAATTATTTATTTTAGTTTTATCCTCTTTTCTTCTTTCCGGGAAATGTGGTTGGGGGGTAACTGACAGCAGAGGTCTCTCTCTGAACGGATGCTGAACACTGATCCACATACAGACCAGCACGTCATCCCAACACCAGAATGAGGAGATTTACCTCCTGTCATGTATGCTGGTGAGCATTAGCAATGGGGTCAAGCTTGTTGTGATTAATTTGGACGTGAACATGTACAGTGGGATTTGGATCTGACTACCAGAATTATGACATCACAAATGTGCACAAAACTGTTGTCTGTGACATCATCAGAACAATAGACCCATGTGTATTTGATCCTGGTAATAAAATCTTTTAATAGACAAAAGGTCAAGAAAAATCAAGATCAAATTGTACATTATATTAATAGACATAAACTGTAATGAAAGCTGGATTAAATTCATTAAATTCACCAGAAAATAATATGTCTAATAGAAATAAAATGAAGTAAAAATCTAAAATGTAAAATCTGTTTATTTCACGTTAAACACTACACCATAATGACATAAAAATAAATAAATTAACTATTCATTTAACACAGTCAAAGGAAGGAAATTCTACAACTTTTCTCATTGAAAATAAAAATAATTTCTGGATTTGTAGTTTTTTTGGAGCAACTATTCTGAAGAAAGGCTCACCGAGCAAATATCTAAAATGAAAGATGCTTTTAATAGCATTTGAACCCAAAGAATTTTCTACTGACACTTCAGCATCTATCTAAGACGTAAGACCGCACAGCACTGAGGTCATCAAACTCTCAGCTGACCATATGCCGTTTCATGAATCAATGCATTAATGACTGCTGTCAGTCACATTCATTCCTGCAATGAGTCAGGAAAGAGGAATCTCTCATCACGCCACCTTCTGCTCTTCCCATTAACTTTCCAGATGGTTCTGCATGCCAAGTGTTAACAGCAAAACAAATACATAAAGGTCAAGGCGGTTTGAAAAAAACCTAATCAACATAATAATGTAATAATGTGATAATGGTCCATATATAATATAACATTATATATTTGACTCCAACGCTTCTTAAACAAACACTTGATTCTGTCTGAAGAAGCAGAATGTGTGATCAACTTAAAGCAAAATACTAGCAGCTCAGCTGGTGTCATGTCATATTATGATCATATTAGGACATTCAATTTTATAAGACAGTTTCGAGAAGCTTTATAGAACTGTGTTATAGAACACAAATTTCAAGACATTAATTAAATAAATAAAAAATATGCAACTATACAAAAAAAGACCACATTTGCAACACGATTGCTCAAGTTAAGCATTACATTTTCACATTTACAGCATGTGTACTCCCTGGGATTTGAACCCACAACCATGTGAAAACCTGCTGCTTTTTGCAAATTTATACATGTGGTTTGAATTGATACAGAAATGATAACTTAAAGTGCTCAGCTGGTAGGACATGTTGCTAAAATCATTGATCAAAAACAAGGACTGCTCGAATGTTTGTGGGTGTTTAGTAGGGTAGATTAATTCAAGACAAACATCTGCCAGATGCTGTGACCAATTAAGCTTCCTGCTTGCAAAGTTTCACTTAAACTCACAAGCTGGCAGTTTCCTCATTCCGCAAGCAGATTTTTGATTATTAAACACTAATTAGAGCTTTGCATATGTTTAGTGGGTGCCACAGTTGGATGAAGAGCATATGAATGCAGTACATATATTGATACATTTTTGATCATTTTTGCAATTATTATAACCAATCGTGTTTTAAATGAGTGTATTCTGCGCTCTTATTGTCTGTTCTTCCACCAATGTTCAGTTAGTCTTCTATTTCAAAACATCTTTATTTAATAAAATGTACGTTTTGTCATAAAAATTATGTTTGCTTGCTATATGTTTTTGTCTATTAAACTCATTATAGACATTTATCCATGAACTTCAGATGAAAAGTTTTTGTGAAAATAATGAGAAACATTTCACTCAAATGACTCATTTTGACCGGTTGTACTTTTTATATTAAAATCATTATGTAAAACCAAGACATTATAATAAAGTCAATAGATTAAATATAAATATAATAGATTAAATACCAATATAAATATTGACCAAATATGTGCTTTTTGATTGACAGGTGGTTTATATATTTGTGGTTGCTCAGATATGTGCATTTTCAATTATGCAAGATCAGATTGCCTTATGTTGATCATTTTAATGTCCGACGCTTCAAAAAAAAATATTTGAATATGTACATTTTGTTACTGGGCAGTACCAATTCAAACGTTACACAGTGGTACATGAAAAGTGCACATTAGTACCCAAAAGTCACATATCAGCATAACAACTGATCAATCTTAATAGTACATATACAAAAGTAAAAGTGATGTGACAAAGTATGGTGACCCATAATCAGAATTCCTGCTCTGTACTTAACCCATCTAAAGTGCATACACACAGTAGTGAAAAAACACACACAGTAGTGAACACACAAACAAAACTGGAGCAGTGTGCAGCCATTTAGGCTGCGGTGCCCGGGGAGCAGTTGGGGGTTCGGTGCCTTGCTCACAACCCCAGGGTTAGGAGTCAAACTCTCTGACCACTAGGCCATGACCTCCCCAAAATCAACTTTCATCATATTTAAGCTTGACATTTTTCATATACAGCATGTGTACTCCTTGGGATTTGAACCCATAACCTTCATGTAGCAAAGAAATCGTTTCTCGTAAGTTGTAAATGCGTTTCTGCCTTGGCAAAAAAAAATATAGAAATTATTACTTAAAATCAGAATGCTGAAGTAAAGTGGACTACAGATACTCAAGCAGATGGAATCAAAGTAATAAAAGAATTTGAATACAAATAATATCTGGTTCAGAGATATTTTATAGTTTTAATGTTTACATTTTTATATTTTTTGTGGTGCCTAAAACAAACAATAGTGTTTGCTGATATACTGAATTTAAAGTAGGGATGATATGATCATTTCTAATACTAAGTGTGCATGTATATAAAAAATAAAATGATATTTAAAACTCCACACAAGAACCGACCATGACATTTGACCAATCTTTCTATGAACATTCAAAAACAGAACGGCAAGTAAAGATCTATTAAACGAAAGTAAAGGTAAGTAAAATGTTGAGAGCTTTGACAGAATAGAAACCTGTCCTGAATCCTCTGATAGCTGTTCTGTCGAGCTTAAAAAAGCTCGAGAGTTTTATGCATTTCAACGTCTCTCGTTTCTTTCGGTTCTGAAAGTAATTTGAAAAAAAAGGATAAAACGCTCTTTGTGCTGTCTGAAAAACACATGGCGCACCGCAACCTTTAAGTTGCGTCTTGGAACAGAAAGAGCAGACTGAAAGCCTGCAGGACAGATGACACAGCGCTGGGTCACAACCGCAGGTGGGTTAATGCCTCTAAATGCTGGCAGAGGTGAATAAAAAGCACAGCGGGCATCCCCTCCATGCTGAAGGCCACGGAAAAAGACAGCAGAGAGAGTTCCATATGATTCAAAGGAATCCAGGTTTACACCAGATAAACAATCATTATTTAAAACTCATTACTCAAGTTTGTGTTTTTTACACCGATTTGCAGGCTTGGTGTGTTGGTGATGTGTTAATTTTTAATCACAGATGTCTTTTGAAAATGTGCATGCCTCAAAGCTGCAAAGACGGTAAGAAAACACTTTCCCTGCGGAGGACGCGGATAGTATACACCCATGACTGCGTCTGAGATGTGCATTTGTTTCCTAACAACTTTAAATTACATGCCATTTGCTTCGTTATACATGCATATCATAAGCTTCTAATTGGCTTTTGTGGGACTACAACAAAACACTGCAGGGTCCATCTCAGAAACGACAAACACAAAAGTAAAGTATAAGGAACGTTTACTTGCTTCAGAGAGATTCAGAGCTCAGACATTATTCATACAGGAAAAATATATTATAAATCCTGAAGAATACGAGATGCTGTGCCATGTGGTTTCATTCAAAACTAAAGTCGTAGGTAAAAATGACATTTGAAACAAGAGAGGTCAAGAGTGTTTTCAGGAATTTATTCTCGTAAACAGCGTTAAATCGGAACTTGAATGATAAAATTATTATAATAAAAAGTGTTAAGATCCCTCTAGCCAAAACTCGGCTTGGTATCATCTCAATTCTTACTTTAAAGATGAAATGTCATTTTAAATGTATTCTCCCTATTTGAGTTTTTTTAAGCTAATCATTATTGAGAAGATGCTACATTAAGCTTTTAGTAATTCATGAAAATCAAATAAAACAGAGGAGAAAGATGACAGTTTTAACATCAGAAGAATTGTACAATTGTTATTTTAAAGAAGATTTTAGCTTAAGTGGTGATTAACAAACATATTCTCCTTAGGAGAATGAATTAAAATAACATTCTGGTTTCCTTAATATTAAGCACAAATAATTTTCAGTTCTGTTCAATTTTAATTTGATATATAACAAATCAACAAATACTATACATGCTGAAAACTCCCAATAGTATGGCTTCATATGAAAAAGATACAGCGGTGATACAGTTTTAAATATATTTACACCTCTGAAGTTTTTTTGAATTTTGAGTTCTCGTCTGTGTTTTAACTTGGTTTATATAATTTATGAAATGCAATTTTTGACATCATATATGTTAAATAATGAAGAAATATATGAGATCTAAGAGACTTCAGAAGCAAAAAATTAAATTTTCTCTCCATGACATATAATTAATATCTAAGGAAATCATTCATTTTACAGATATCTCAATTCTCATAGCAATGCATTTAAGTCACCATAAAAATTAAATTCTGTCATCATATACTCATCACCATGTAATTGTCTAACTGTATGACTTTCTTCTGCAAAAGATAAAAGGAAAATATTTTGAAGAACGTTGAATACCAAAAACCATCCCTACAGACTTTTTGCAAGTCAATAGGACCAATGGTTGCCCTTTTTTCACAATATCTTTTGTGTTTTGCAGAAGACAGAAAGTCACACAGGTTTCAAATGTTAAGGGTTAATACATGACATAATTTAAATTTTGTGGTTAACTTTCCCTTTAAGTAATCATACAGGATATCTATAAATGAAGCAATTCATTTTATAGACAGATTACAATGAAATCATTCAGAATCCAAAAACCACACTTAAATTATCAAAGAATTGAAGCAAATGGAAGCAGCCTATAGATAACAACCTGCTCTGAAAAAACGAGCAAATTTGTCCTCAAGAAAGTGTTAGGCTGGCTCCAAGATGTCATGTTGCCTTGATTTTAGGTTTCAACCTTTCAGCAAAAGTACAGAATTCTGTTTAATCACCAGCAGTGATGGATGAGGCGAGAATCTTCTCCACGCTTGGGACGAACCACTGAACGTGAAACAGATTCTCGGACAGCCTTCGCTCCGTGGACAAATTACACATCCCCGGTACAATGTGTGTCAAACCACACCGGCGTCAGCTCTTGTACAATGAGACGTCAATTGTGTTAGCCAGGTGATGAAGGAGGATCGCTGGGAGAGCTCCATCTAAACACTGACTGGAACCCAGGAGTGTCTGGGAAAAATGCTCCTTGACGTTTCTTCGTGCTTCATATTAGGCAGTGATAAACCGCTCGTGATGTGCTGTCAGAGAAGGTGGAGAAAACCCGTCACACAGATCAGAGAGTTCTGGCCTTGTTTGAAGAAAAAAAGTCAAATGTGTGGTTTGCGGATTCTGTAGTTCTTCTAAAATGGCCATTTCTGTGAGTCGCTCCAGTACAGAAGTACATGTACATGGTCCAAAACCAATACGCTTGACACGCCAAACATTTTATACTGGAGAATTAAGTTACAACCTGTAGTTTTTGCCTTTTATCTTGGTGAAATGATTGGGTTCTGTTGATATCAAAGAAACATTTTTAAATGTTCTTATTTTTGTACATTTTTCTAAAGGACTGTTGTAAAAAATCAAAACAAAATGGTTAATATACCATTTGAATGACTGTAACAGTAAAGAAAAGTGTCTTTTACATTATTTATTTCAGTGCTGTTGGTAATTAAACCTCATCCTGTGCCTTTAACACATACAGAAATTACTTTAAATAATGTTTTTATTTCAAAACGAAAGTAATAAAGAAACGAAAAACAGAAAAAAATAATCATAAATACAACTCAATGCCTACAACAGATTAAAGTGTCTTATGCATTTAAATACACACTCTTGAGAAGAGTCTCAGTGTTAAGTGAGTATGAAAGAAAAATACTATAAGCATTTTTCTAAATTTACTTAATACTGAATTATTATTAATATGACATTCAACCATTTCTGAATGATCATAATATTTGCAATAGTAGAAAAGCCTGGGTTAAAGCAAGGTAAAAAACACTTTGTCAAATAAAAACTGGGATTGAGAATCCTGATAGGCTGAGCATCTTGGCAAAACCGGTTGTCATGTACACATGAATGTTTCGACTGTGTTTGTCCAAAACTACACTGTGTGTACTGATTATATGTATGTGCATATTGCACACTGTCTTATGTTGAAGTCTGTACTATATGTCACATGTTATATGTTAACTGTTGTACTGCAATTTTTCTGGAGCAAGCTCCCAAGAATTTCACTCACTAGTGCACATGTGCTGTGGTGATGTGACAATAAAAGTGAATTGAATTGATCTCGGGCCAGGGTAGGGATAGGCCTAAAACAATTATTTCAGGAAAAACTTTTAAAGTTCAACTTAAAATGTCAGAAGATACATTTTTCTACAATACTGTAAAAAATACACCTCCAATAAAGTGAGTCTTGGCAAACCGGTTGTCATTTTAACATTGAGGCGGTGGATATTGTTGCCATCGGTTGTTAAAGGTAACTAATAAGTTAACTTTTAAACGAACTTAGCTTATTTTAAAATCAAGTAATCTGTAAGTGTAAAAGTAACTTTTAAACTAACTTAGTCACTTTTAATATCAAGTAATCTGTAAAGTAAATTTTAAAGGGATAATCAGTTATCAGTCATGTTTTTCAAAGTTACTGTCACATGTTCAGAAATGATATAAAAGTTTTGCCCTGGCATGTGGCGTGGGTGGACAGTTGTGTTTTATAAAGAAGAGCAAAAGCACATCAATACGTGAGAAATGTGCCCTGTGTGACTATTAAGAAAACTTCTACAAATGAGAGCAGCTTTGTTTCATGTAAAAAAAATGAAGTGTTAAACGCATCCTTATTTCCGTGTATCGGGAAAGCAGCAGTGTGAACTCAATGAGGTAAATAAAACGAATGTGTTCGCTTAGATGTCATTTGTCAGACTGATGAGATATTATTAAACTGCCTGAAGGGAATGTAAATTAATAAACTGCATACTTCTGCCATTCGACAATCTGAAAAACTCCTAAACAGCAATTACGGAAATTGACGTTGTTTACAATGTGCTTTTTTAAAGCTCGGTGTACATAACTTAATATCGCAGGAATGAAAAACTTGTTTAGTTTTATACATTAAAGTCATTTATTTTTCTGAAAGTAGAACACACAAAATACAGTTTTTTTTCTAATTCTATACCCATATCTAAGCCACCAACATCTCCCAGAAGTAAGACCTGAGTCAAGTGTAACATGCAACAATTTTGGATAAAAGCGTCTGCTAAATGACTAAATGTAAATGTAAATCAGATTTTTCTATTAAGCACTGCAAGTAAATCACTACAAATGGGTATCTGAAAGAAATATAATAACTTGCTACATTTCATTCCTTACACTTCTGGTAGAATAAATACAACTGTAGAAAGCTAATAGACACACTGAGCATTACAGACACATTAAACGCCTACTTTGGATACCAACAATCTCACGAGTTTAGGTCAGCTGTGGCATAAATATGATATTAACTTGTACTGAAACAACGTGGAAGGTTTACATTGTGTCATCATCTCATCCACCGCGTCTGTGGCGTAGAACTTAAAATCCCTTAAATAAATCTTAAAGACCTATCCCACTACAGAACATATTAGATTATTATACGAATCCCAAACCTAATTAATGAAGTTCCTCTGTCCCTAAATCTAATAGATAAAGAAAGCTGAACATCTCTGTTTTGTATTGAGCTGCATGTCTTTCCAATTCAGTTTGTTCTTATATAGGTCTTTGTTCTTCGTTTCCAGCATTCTCAACTGTGAAATGAATTCAAGTCCACTTTAAAAGCCTTTAATGCATCTCGTTCTATACGTCAAAGCCAGTCGTTTCTGGGAAATTAGTGGTATCTTATCATTTCAGAATTCATATTAGAAAAAAAGAGCTTTCTCTGGCAATTCTCACGCCATCCTTTATTCTATAAATGGTGAATTCATATTAACGCAAGTGCATAGAGCAGATGGTTCATTTAAGCAATTAAAACGCTAAAACATTAAGAACTCAAATGAGGGAGAGCTCCAACAATGGCCAGCCCATGCTCCTGAGCCGTTACATTAGCACTGATGGAGACGGAATAATATCCCACCATCATTCCGAAATGAAATACCCGCACTCATCCGCAACGGCCTTGCTCTCATTTATCCAAAGGTCTCCAGACGGGGATGTCTAGATGCCCTTTAATCAACCCGGAAAAGATGACTTGACTCAAGAGCAAAGACTATAAGCAAAGCAAATTGAGATGCTTCTCAGGTAGACGTTCCCCTCGGAGTTCTTCGGCAGATTCCCGCCCCGTCCAGTGCCATGTAAGCAGAGCTGGCTGAATCTTCCGTTCACGCTTCTTCTCCCGGCCGGCTAGCGTCACTCGGGTTGTCAGAGAACAATGCAGACCTTTCACTCTTCTCCGCCACCACTGTTTCCATCTGACACATAACAATGGCTGTCCTGGGACATTCAATCACCACCGGCATCTGCTCTCCACCTCACAGCCTCTCGAGTTGGCAGCTTCGGTTTTCTCAGGCTTCCCACTTTACCGCAGTTTCCGGCCGACTGATTCCCAGGGCAAGCGACGCATGGCAGGTTAATTTTGAAAGAATCTCAGGGTGCGATAACTCCATCTCCCATTGATAGCTACCCAAAAACACATTTTACTCGCATGTACATTTACAATCTTGCCATCTGGCAACGCTCCATTGCTTGGTGTGCTCCACTACAAAACTTCACTTGAGACATGAAACATACATGAGCCAATCGATTAGGGTACGGTCCAGTGTGCTTGTCTGAGATAAAACCTTAAATCTTTCTTCAAATCTCTTCTATAATCGGCCTAATTCCATTGAATCATCCAGTCATGACAGTTTCTCATTACACTAAATGCAGATTTAGCCGATGATGGTGTCATATGCCCAGAGGTCAATGGCTATCAAGTTTAAGCAGATTTTCATTCAAAGTAAATGATGTGTTTATTATACAAAAGTTTATATATTTAGTTCTCTTTGAACACTAACTTCTGTAGAATCTCAGAAATAAAGATGCTGAATGAGTCGAGAAGCTGTGGTTATTTTTTGAATAATAAGAAAAAATAATTATTGTTAAGTTGCAGAGTTTCTGTTACACAAAAGATGTAGATATATATTTATAGTGAAACAATAGTTTGACTGTAAGGGTATAAAAGAAATATAATGAAATGTTTCTCATTATTTCAGGTGTGCTCAGGTGGGTGTTCAAGGTTGGTGTGTGTGTTCACAGTTGGTGTGTTTGTGTGTGTGTGTGTGTGTGTGTGTTCATGGTTGGTGTTTGTGTGCACTGTTAGTGTGTGTGTGTGTGTGTGTGTGTGTGTTCACTACTGTGTGTTTGTTCATGGCTTTTGTGTTTGTGCTAACGGTTGCTGTTTGTGTTCACTGCTGTGTGTGTGTTCACGATTGATGTCCGTAATACAGTTGTGGTATAAATGGCCTGTTGCTTGTTACCAAACAAAAACAAAAAGACTTTTTACAGTAAACCATCACTGATAAATAAATAAGACATAGACAGTAAATACTGGTCTGGTGATTAGAGAGTTGGACTTGTAAGCAGAAGGTTGTGGGTTCGTATCCCAGTGTCAGCAGACAATGACTGAAGTGTTCTTGAGTAAGACATCTTACACCCTATTTATTCTGCAGTGATAACTGGCCACTACACAATACTTGTAAGTCGCTTCGGATAAAAGCATCTGCCAAATGAATACATGTAAATGTAGAAAATGGGACCAGATGCAGATTTCTAAACAACAACTTGATAGATTATAGGATCTAAAATGTTTGAAAGCAACTTTTGTGTTTTTGTATATTTCCAAAGATGATCAAATTCTGACTTAAGACTACAGACATACATACTGCATTGTGTCTTATTGTCTGATCTTTATAATTCCTTTTATTTATTCTTTACCGTTTTGATTTATGAATAATGTTGTCTATTAGTTTTAATCATTAGTATATTAGTTATTCTGTTCTGTAGTACTTTATTAGTTATTTTATCATATGTTGAATGTTGTCTTTGTACAGTCTTCACAAGTAGATATGAGTGTTCAATGGTCTGATTCTCAAGGTTCTTAATGATGTCACAAGACATTGCTGTGAAGCTGTAGTTTTCCATTTTCTGTACTGGGTTTCTAACACCTGATGAATGTATTTTTAGTCAGATGAAGTTAGAATGAGCGAGACGAAAGAACATTGAGCTGGATTAGAATAGACAGAGTCTGAGTTCCTGATAGAGCTTTGGATGGAGATATAAAAGTCTAGAATACGCAACTATGATTTTCTTTTATTCTAAAAAAACGGCTCATTTTACTCTTATATCACTTCATCTCCTACCTGCTGTTCTTCCCTTCGTCTCTATGTCAACCTGATACTCTAATTTGGATCTATAAGGTCTGCAAGTCATATCCAATGTACAACCTATCTTCAAGATCGAAAGATAAGACGAGACCTTATCAGATCTATCAGACTAAATACCAGTGTTAAATCCATATGCTCGATGTGTGTCAGCACCTCAATAAAGAAAGACCAACCAGTTTGTGTTCTTATTTCTTAAGCCGTGAAAAATGTGCTATTTATTTCATAATATACTAAAAACTTCAAAACTGCCCCATTAAGGGAATAAGTGCTTTCAGATGTAGATTTTAAAGGACTACACTAGGCAGTAGAAACAGAGCCCCGACCCCAGAGAGTTGGTATGCCGCATGCAAACCCATGAGGGTGATGGAGTGTGTTCGCACCTTCGGCTCGAATGATCGATGCCGGGGTCCTGTGCCAGGCTGAGCGGAGCTGACTCGAACACACCCCGCACAGCTCAGCCCCCTCTGTCCTCCCGTCAACCCGCCCCAGCTGTGGTTGTAAAGGTACGTTTGAAAAATGAGCAGAGAACGTTACATGCAGCGCTGACAGAACTCCCAAGACGCCTCAGCCTGCGAAAAAGAGAGTTCGGCTCGGGCCCGAGATCCTTCGGGACCTACAGGTGTACGGAAGCGTGACGCCGACGATACAATGACGCTGGCCTTGGTTAGGAACCAGGGGATTTCAAGTGTGCTAGAGTCCATCAGACAGCTATGAGACCCCGCTCTCACACCCCATCCATTCACGTCTGCCTACACACATTTAAACTGGCATCAGGGTTGCATGAGTTTACTTTACTCGAGGTATCTGGATCACCAAGTTAACAATGTCCACAGATGTTATTTCGGTTAAATGCTTCAGCATACTTGAAGAGCACACCCTCTGTGACTACAGGTCACGTAATATAAAAGAAACTCTCATGAGGCTTTAACAGCCATTACTGTTGACCTAATGGTCACAAAGAGCACACATGAAGAAATGGCAAACCTTACTATCAGGCCAATGTGACTACAACCTTGGAAGTAGGCCACATTTGTACAAGACGCCCCCCGGAGGTTACAGTAGGCATGGAAGGTGGGTGAAGAACATAGGGAGAATAAATCCAATTTTTACGCTCTATAACACACATGACACAGTTGTGAATTATGAACGCTTCATCATGTTTGATGCCCATTCATATGTATCAAAAAATACTAAACTGTTTCAACAAGTCCCAGTGTGTGCTCACAAATGACTTAAATATTAGACAAGTGTGCACACATGTGATACATAAATTATTAAAATCATGTCGATTTGAAATATTATGCATCGGAGGCACTGTAACAGTTTCATATTTCTTTATGACTGATAGACTTTTATATCTATGTGCCAATGTTTTTAAACAACAATCAGATAAAAAATAATGAGATCCACAGATGACTTCTCTATAATACAGGTAAGAAAGTTTAGTCACTTATTAATTCATACATTTTCAACATTTTAAAACAATGATTAACTCTTAAAATTATGAAATAAACAAAAGGCTCTATAGAAATAAAAAGTTTTAATTTTCAGATATTCATCTTCAGCGAAGTCACCTTTTGACTAGAATTTGCAGGAATGTTTTCTAGTCATTTAATCAAGCAGTCTTTTATCAAGGAGTCTATTCTGTGCTCCCATTGGCTGTTCTTTTTACAATATTCAGTGAAAGTCATCCATTTCAAAATTCTATTGCACATTTAGGCATACGCCTTCAGATCAAATTATTTTTTAAATAATGAGAAAAAATAGTTTATTGAAGTGTCACAAAACGTTTGACCCGGGAATGAAATGTATTGTGTTTTTTCAAGACATCAATATCAAAATTACTAGGCAAGATGTATTTTTGAGGATTCATTTTTTTACAACTAGATTGCGCTTGGTCAATAAAAATGGTTACAAGTGTAAACTTTTAAGTAGTAAAAGTAAAGTTTTGGCTTTCTTAAGAGAATATCTACATGTACACAATTATTAGGCAATTTTTAGTTTGCAGAATTATCATGAAACTAAATGAAAAACAATCTCCAATCTCACTTCATTTTCTTTATTTTCATCTGTTAAAGCGAGAATAATAAACAAAATTTACCATAAAATAATTCTGAAACTAAAAAAACCTCTGTGACCAATATATCCACCATACTTTTCGAGAACAGTCAAAAGCCTTTCATTCACAGAGTCGGTCAGTTTCTTGATCTGTTCAGAATCACCAGACACTGTTCAGAGAGGTGTACTGTCTAAAGTCACTGCACATTTTCTCCTTAAGAAGAGCCCAAAAGTTCTCAATAAGGTTAAAATCAGGTGGTGAAGGCAGCAATTTCACATCTTTAAGGCCTTTACAGGCCAGCCATGCGGTCGAGTACTTTGATGCATTTGATGGAGCGTTGTCTGGCTTAAAAATGAATGTCTTCTTGAAAGAAGTAAACTTTTTTAAGTACCATTGCTTGGAAAAAGTGTCTTCTAAAAATTGGCAGGAGGTTTGATTCCATTGACAACCTGAAAAGGTCCATCTAGGTCATCTTTAATAATACAATATATTGCCAAACGTACTAACTTACGTGCATTTGACATCCTATTCCTTATCCAAAGGGTTCAATATGATGTTGTTCCACCCTTTGCAGCTATAAAAGCTTCAACTCTTCCGGAAAAGCTGACCACAAGGTTAAAGAGTGAAGAACCGCATTTGTGTGGTCACACAGAGTCTTCATCCCAAAAGTGTTCAATAAGGTCAGGACTCTGTGCAGGCCAGTCAAGTTCATCCACTCCAGACTCTGTCATCCATGCCTTTATGGACCTTACTTTGTGCACTGATGTCATGTTGGAAGAGGAAACTGTTCCTAAAAAGTTTGGAACACAGAATTGTCCAAAACGTCTTTGTGTGCTGAGGCATTCAGAGTGAGAGTTGAAACACCTGATTTGGATTATTTGGATGGGTGACCAATAGGCAATATAGTGCCCATATCAGTACCCCACCTCAACCTTTCTGGCATCTGAGTTGAAGTGGAGCTCTGTGTGTGTTACTGATCCAGCCATGGCCCATCCATCGGTTCCGTTCCAAGTTACTCTCATCTCATCAGTCCACAGATATCTTCAGATATTTTTGTTCTTGTTTAGAGCAGGTGGGGGTTTCGTTGCCTTACTCAAGGGCACCTAAGTCATGGTATTGCCAGCCCCAGACTTGAACCCTCAACCCTAGGGTTAGGAGTCAAACTCTCTAACCACTAGGCCACGACTCCCCCCGCAGCACTGGCAAACAAATCTTTTGCCATTATTATGTGTATTTTCTTCTCGCCTGTTTCTACCCGGTTTACTCTTAATTAGGCACATCTTGTTAAAGAGTGTTGACCTCCTCAGACTTCACCCTCCCTCTTAACACAAATACACATTACCTTATATACATTAAATCCTATAAGCATTCAGGTTTATACAGCTCGAGGTTAGAAATTATGGCTGAAACGATGATATGGTCAAGATAATCACTTGCCTAATAGTTGTGCACACAGTGTACACTCTTCATGTATTGTAATAATTGTCTCATTTGTTTTTTTTCTTCGTCTAAGCTATTTAAGGAGAAACATACAAGACAAGGTTAACTTAAACAAAACATATGCTAAAAACTCTAGAAATCTCATAGGATATTAAATAGCAACCTGTGATTGATGCAGTTTTCCACTGCGCTCTGCTATTATTAGACTTATTATAATTTACACATTTATACTATATTAATTTATCAGGTTATATACCAGGTAAATTCCTTTCACAGCTCATGAAATATATCTGAGTTTTGCCATCAAGATTGTCAATTATTAATACAACTTTTTAAGCAATTATCTTAAAAACAAATAAAATATAGGACTAAATATTAATATAATCATTAATCTTTAATTTTATTTAGGCTTGTCGAAATTTTACCTTAGCAATAAACTGTTATAAGTTAAAGTTCAGGCATTTAAATTAAAAAGGGAATACTAAATTAATACTAAACTAAAACTAAAATGACAATAAACAAAACTTACATGACAAAAATGGATGCAACATGAAATAAAAATGAAAAAGCAACATAGAAAACTACAATCAAAGTGAAAACAAAGCTATAATAACAATGGTTTGCTGCAACCTTCATAACCATTTCTGACAGCATAACCCATTCCATCATCTCAATAGATTCAAGTTAATCTCAAGGTGAGAAAGTACCCACCACAATGGGTACGTGTGTGAACCCCTGCGTCTTTGAGTTTTCTTACAGTTAGAGATCTTACCCTCTCTGTCTTGATTTATTATTCATGGAAGTTTTCCAACCTTTCTGCCCATTGTGCTGAAAAATACAGTATTTTGACACTTCCAATTCTGCTGGTTGAATTCAAAACCGCACCAAAGATTCTCCTCCTCAGGTTCTGCAGACTGCGGCCGTATCTAATGTTTCCTGCATATCATGTTGGAATGTGAGGTTTGAGAAGACTAAACAATAAGAAGACACAGTTCCAAAGCCTCTTATCCGGTGTAACGGTCACTGTTGTTCATGTGTCTTATTTGTCATTGCTGGTCTGTCTTCAAGTGACCTGAATTATTCATGATGCAGAACAATATCTGCTTGACTGCGATGAGAAACTTTTATGGCCCTCGTATTTCTTGCTGCCGTTGGGAAGGAAATAGTTCATTAAAGCTTCATCCTTTTCATCTTTATTTTATAACATTTTAAGCAGGGTGTGATGTCGAATTTGAGCTGGTGTGCTTCTTTTTTACAGAGAAAATCATGCTGTCAGATGCTGGGTTTAGACCGAATAATCGATGTCTGTGGTCTGTTGGGTTTGTGATTCAGGAGGGTCGATCTTTGGCCTTTTCTCACATGCATACACTCAATATTAGTTTTTAAGCAGTACTTTATCCAATCATTATCTTTTGATTCAATTTACAGCTATTTGTGTATGTTTCAAAACATTTTAAATCTAAATGTTTTAATTAATAATTATTATATATTTTATATTTTTTAATATATATTTGTTTTCATTTCATAATGTTAATGTTAAGATGTAGTCAGATGCTTTTTCTCCATCTTGTCCTCTCTCTCTCTCACTCTCTCATTCCTCTCACTCTAATGACATAAACACAGTCAACATCATTCTTTTTTCGTGGGGAAAACCCTCTAAATGTATAAATTAATAATTATTTATCTAAATTATTTATAATTTTTGTATTGATAAATAATTAATAATTAATTAATTAAAATTATTGTTGTCAATTTTGTTTAGATTTTGGATGTGATTAAATATTATTGTTCCATATTTTTACACAAGAAATTATTGTCTAATTAAATCTAAATATAAGTGATTGGGTAAAGCAAATAGGTTTTTATACATATAACTTAAATAAAACAATTGTTTCTATAAATCTATATCTTTTTGATTCCAAAAAACAAATAATATTTTTTTTAAATATACAAGAATATTTGTTTTGATTAAATCTAAATGTGTTTGTTTAGATCAAAAGTTTAATGAAATGAAATAACAAAAACAATATGCTGTGTGCCAGGTTATATAATTAAATGGACAAAATTTATTTTTTAAAATTTTAATTCAGCTTTTAAATTTTTTTAGACATAAAATATAGATGCGAATTATTTCCATAAAAAAATGCAGTATACAAACGGACAGTATACTACCGTGTACTACACAGAACAAAGATGATTCACGTTTATGTTTTTGTAGACCATTTGTAGAGAAGTTTGTCCATTTAGGACTACTGTAGAAACATGGCAGGGAATAACACGTAAGAGGACCCTTGCAGTATTTACTGTAGATAGAAGTATCTCATTACAATTTAATGAAAACACAACGGTTCATGATGTAATGTCTTTATAACCCCCTGAAGACAGAGTCAGCAGATCCTCCCTAATATCCCACAGGGCCCTTTAACTGGTTAAACACTTCAAAGAGCAGAAAGCCTTAAAAAACCTCTAAACAAAGAATCTGGACATCCTAAGAACACAGGACTTATTATTTAGAGGACAGAATTGCAAGAAGATAGAAATTCAAGCTTAAAGGATTTAAAGCAGATTCAAATCTGTCTCAGGAAATATGAGTTTTTTTGCACAACCTGCCAAACATTCAATACAAATAATGCCATAAATGGAAACGAGCTGTTTTTGTCTATTTACAACCCACATTAGTCGTTGAGAGCAGCTTTGCAAGTTTGTAAGGTGATCAGAAAGCTTTAGGTTCATTTTCTTTTGAACAAGTCAGAAAGAAATTTCCACCAACAGCAAACAAATGTGCAGTGTCGGATGGAGTAAGTATAGTGGTCTTACCTTGGCAACAGTCTCATGGAGTTTGAAAGCTGGATCCAAGGTTTCTCTTAATGAAGCCTCGGGAGGGTAAAAGGCCTCAGTGAGAAAATACCCCCTCTAGGGTCAGAAAAATAAAAAGAATCCAAAATTAAAACAAACACGTAGGCGATGGGTTTGAGCACCGATATGTAGATGCATAATTGATAATGTAAATAAAACAAAAGTATTGACAATAGAATAACAGTTGATGTTCTGCAGCATCCTTGTTTGTGTACACAAAATATTATATGCTTGTTTGACATCGAATATTAGACATATGTCTGTGTTTTTTCCAATATACTACATATCTGTTATCACCATGTTTTGTTTAATTCATTAGTTCAGCTGTATGTAAGAATGCAGGTCCGACATAGTCATATCGGTTCATTTAAATTCTTGTTTATTCTGCTAGCACATCACACTTTAAAAGCACTCTGTATTTAACTCCCCCCTCCATCCCCAACTCCACCTTAATCTATTTTTCAGAGGATTAAGGACTCTCTTGTGATTGTTTTTTAGTTATTTTTTAAAATATACTTGATCTGTTCTATTATCCCAGGGGGTTTAACTTGCAGCACTTCCTAGAATAATACTGTATGCATGGATGATTATGCAAAACACACATACACAAACCTGTATTATATAAGAGTACACTATTTTCTGACACAGTAAGAAAAAATAACTGTTGGACAATATTCCTTCCAGAAGCTTTGCATTGAACTACAAATGTGCGTGCAGTTAACATTAATATACTCTGCCTCATGTTCTGATAAAAAGGTCTACCGGGCAAATATCGAGTCACAAATTAATATTCATGAGCTGATGATGTTGACAATATGCAAACACTTCTGTAAGCTTTGATTATTCTCTTCTCTGCTGTGCATACAGCCACAAAGCGGGGCAAAGACAAGAGGTTTGGGGCATCAGGACAAAACTGAAGGAAAACAAGAAACATATGCACGGTTTCAGCATGAAACTTGTTGAATGCCGAGCATGTCATGAGGCATCTATAAGTTGATGGCCGCTGTTTGCATCGTTCTCTTTGTAGTGGCCACGCAGACAGACACAACAAAGACTGATTCACATGGAAGATTAGAGGCATTAAACCCAGTGCTTATCTTCCAACACAGCTTTTCATCTCACTTGAGAGCAGACCTTGATGTTTTGAAGTGCAGAAACCTCACCAGGGGTTATTACTACCACAATTGTGGAGAAACATCTTCGTTAAGTTAGTTCAGAAGATGTCCTGCGGACAAAAAGCAAATGTGGAACGATTTTATCCATATCCCTCCACTCTTCAACAGATATCATTTTCCTTCCATACAATGGTTGATCGGCGGCTAGAGGAGGAGCAAGGACCTTTGTTGGGCCTTTTGAAGGATTCACTCCAAACATCTGACAGACGATTGGTGATTTTGAAGATAAAACGAATAAAAACACATTTCAGGCAGGTACATTTGTTGCTCTTGATGGGGCAAATATAAGACCCCAAAGGTCAGCCAAAGTCTTCAATGTGATCTGACAGTCAACCACATGTATTCCGGAAAACACCGTTTATTCTGCGCACACATAACTGCCTTGTTACGACTGGAGTGGCCAGTCAGCGAGCAATTTCGCAACAAGCAATTAAAATTCAACAGCGCAGTATTACTGTTTAGAGACCCAATAAAATGTAATTCGTAATACAAAATACTTTCCGCACAAATAAGATCATAAAAAATCCTGGATATTTTTATTCAGTCGTCAAAGCTAAACTGCAATAAATATGTAAACAGGATCTATTTTAATCTCTTGTAAAATACCCAAACCTCGCGAATAATGAGCTGAGCTTTGTGCACGGAGTATTATAGATATTTGTAAGATATCACATTTTATAAAACAAACCAACAAACAATTACATAAAACATTGCATGGGAATTAAATTGGAACAAAGTTATCTCTCATACATTAAATTAATGCTGGGTTATTTCAAACCAATGCTGGGGCAAAAATGGACAATGCCAACTACTGGGTTATAAATTTACCCATGATTGGTAGTTTTAACCCATTCTTAGGTCGTACTATCCTATTTACTGAGTTAATATAACCCAATCGTTGGGTTTGTCCAGTTTTAACCCAATGTTGGCTCAAAATTACTAAACAACTATCTATCCATCCATCATTCTATCCATCATAGGGCCTTTTACACAATACCGTTTTGGAAGGGTCTTAAAGAGCACGTTTTGGAACATTCCAAAAACAATGATATTACGTGCATGTTTTTCTAAATTGATCGATGTATCTAAAACAAATATTAAACACACATATATGTCAACAATAGATATAAAAATCACTTTATAACTGTGTATGAGCGCAGGCACGCTATTTTTCTTAACAAAACAACATTGCCATACACTGTGCTGGAATAACCCATGTAAATGCATATCATTTTGACAGCGCTGTCATGTGAACCTGAACGTTTTCAATAATGCAAAAGAAAAATGTTTCTGTTTTCCATTTTTTGACATTATGTTTTTCTGCTAATTGAACTACATGCTTACAAGGTCACAACAAAGCAATAAAATGATTTTATGATGTAAACATTTGTGAGGATGTAACAGGCAACCTTGCATAATTTATGACAGAAGGGTCTATTTATGCCTTTATGAGAAAGAGAGAGAGAGAGAGAGAGAGAGAGA
>CM065662.1:6279522-6297022 GCA_033220385.1 Triplophysa yarkandensis | reverse complement strand
ATTTGTTATTTAGGTATATATGATGATGTCAGAGAAACAGCCAACAGCGGCCCGTCTCCCATTATCAATATCAAGAAGGAGCGTGAGACGGAAGAGGAGACTAAAGAGATTCTACGCAAACTTGAGAAGGACAATGTAGGTTTAGGAAAAGGTTTACTGCATGATGGCGGGGTTTAACTTCACCAAATAGAAGAATGGATTTCACTTCAATAAAAAAAATGAATTTGTTATCATTTACTACATCATCTGCAGAATGCCAAACAAGATATTCTGAAGAAAGTTTACACTTGTTTACTTCTATTGTATGGACACAAAACCAATGCAAGTGGATCTCTGCCAGTTACTGACATTCTTCCAAATATCTTCTTTTGTGTTTTGCAGAAGAAAGCCTTGCACATTCATACTAGAAATGGTTTTACTTGAATCCATGTTTTAAACCCCTTCCATTTACTTTCTACATGGTCACTCATTGGTAAAATCCTCCAGCTTCTCCTC
This sequence comes from Triplophysa yarkandensis, assembly GCA_033220385.1. NCBI lineage: Eukaryota > Metazoa > Chordata > Actinopteri > Cypriniformes > Nemacheilidae > Triplophysa > Triplophysa yarkandensis. The sequence goes on along the minus strand of CM065662.1, from coordinate 6,296,527 downwards.
TCGTTAAGTCTTTGTTTGTGTGTGTGGCACAGTTTCTCAGCGATCCTCATCTGAGAGGTGAGAGAGGAAGCTGTCCGGTTCAGCTGCCTCTGGCTGTGTCTGGATGGGTCTTTAAAGAGGAGTTTGGTGAAGAGACTGAGAGTACCGAAACAGAACCCATGATCACAGACAGCACTGGAGCTGAAGTGAAGGGTAGGTCAGCAGGTGTCATGTTATATTGATCATGTATTCAGGAATGGGGATTCCCCTGTCATGACGGATCTTTCCCATGAACTCCTCTGTAGTCAAGCAGGAGCCTTTGGAGGTAGCTCAACCGAAAAAGGCAGAGTTTATGTTTAAAATACCTCCTCTGCCGGAGCCCGACCTGCTGCCGGATTTACTTCAGGTGTGGAGTCAGTGCAAAGAGGAGGAGCTTCTCTTCCTGCAGCTCCCTGATTCGCTGCCAGGACAACCACCCACCAGTGATGTCAGGCCTTCAAAAACAGAGGTGCAGTCGAGCGATGGACAGACTTTACTCCAGACCACTGAGAATACGGTGGGTTTCTGTTTCTTAGGTCAGTTGTTTAAAAAAAGGGATTTGTTCATCTGTATTTGTGTTTGTCGTAGGAAGAGTCTCAGGATGAGAACCGTTGTTATCTAAAGGATCTACAGGAGGGTTTGGTGGGGAAGATGCTTGTAAGAAAGTCAGGAAAAGTGCAGCTTATTTTGGGTAACGTAACCCTGGACGTGGCTCTGGGAACTCCCTGCGCCTTCCTGCAGGTCAGAGACAGTATGCTCACTGTTTTCCAGCACGGTCATGGCTTTTTCTTAAGAATAACATTGTTTTTCTCTTCTTGTAGGAATTGTTATCAGTCGATACAGAAGGCAGACGAGGAGATCTGTCTGTGCTTGGCCCTATTAAACACAAGCTGGTTTGTTCACCTGACTTCCAGGCTCTTCTAGAAAACAGAGTTTGAGATTCGGCTTCATACTCAGAACAGTGTGAGAAAAGGACACAGACTGGGAAATCTGAGGGACTGAACATTATTTATATGCTGAAGGAAATTTACAGACATATGTTAAATCCTTCAGGTCTATATGTGAGACAGTATCACGCATGTAAATATTAGAGTATTAAATGAATACGTTTGAAGTGCCATCAATTGCTTTTTTTCTCTGAAGACCTCATGTTGTTCTGTGTGTGTTCAATAGCCTTATTGGCTGATGTTACCAAGCCTTAAAGAGATAATCCATCCAAAATCAAGAATTCTGTAATGAATTACTTGTTTCAACATGTATAAATGTATTTGTTCAGTTGAACATAAAGATATTTGAAAGAATGTTAGAAACATTCTGGGCCAACTGTATAGTATATTTTATTTGGTTCTGTTGAATCCCAGAGATGTTTATAACATTCTGTTCAACAGATCACAAATATTTATACAGGTTTGGAACCACTTAAGGGTAATTCATGATAGAATTTTTATTTCTCTTTCGTGAAGTATTCCTTTAATGGTTTTGACTGTAAATGTTCTCTGTTTGATGTTTGCTAGATGAATATGTCAGGATCTCCACTGTACCTTTTACAAATTATTTACACAAACAAACACTTAAAACACGTTGTGTCTGGTTAGACGTCAGTGATGTTAAACACTCGTTCTGTGGACAGTAACTAATCATTATATACAATGCAAACATTAAACAGAGCATTCACAGATTTGGTTGTTTTGTTACAAATGATAGTTGTCTGACACTTAGGACTGCAGAATATTTGGGATCAAATATTAAACTTGGCATCATGTCCAGTGCTACCAGTAGTAATGATTATGATAAAACTCCATATCTTATACACATAAGTTGCTGATGCTTAATGGGAAATTCAAACTGAACACGGAACTATATTTCAACAAGATTTATACCAACGTTATTTGATAAAAATTAATAGATACAATGAGTTAATTGTGTTCACAGTTACACAGTAGGCACTATAGTTTGTCAGCCCTCGTTTAAACACTTTTGACTAATTTATATGTGAACATTTTATTTTCTCTTTATTATTTATTTCCGTTTATTTTTTACATTCCTGCAGACTCTTATATATAATTATAAAATGATAAACTTGTGTATTTCTACTGCTTTCCACAATCAAATTTATCAAGTTTGACACTCCGTATTTAAATTAATATATCATTTTGAGTAGAGATTAAAGTAGTAAATTTTAAGTTGTGTAGACAAACTATATCACAAACTTATTTAAGTATACACGGATGTTATATGAAAACATAGGTCATCTTAAAACAATGTTAAACAGAAGTAAAAATAAGAGAGTGTGAAAAATGTCCATCTGTATTTCCCAGACATGATGTTCAGCCTGAAAGCTCACATAAAACCTGCTGACGTCATCAAAAACAGTTTTTAAAACCTTTAAGGAAGCAAAACATTGATATGATCAGGAAATCGTGGTCAGAATGTGTGATTGTGTGTTTGGGTTTTTTGTGGGTGTTACTGGCAACTTTGTGCTTCCTCCAGAAACTACAAACCCCGCCCATCCCATGATCTTCTCTGACTTTCAGTTTGTACACTGATATATTAGAGAACATATAATCTAGTGTTAGTTTGAGATAGTTATAAAAATGTTGGTGTTTAATGTGCTGGTGTGTGTAACTGTTGGGCTGTGCAGCACTTGTGCAGCGTTTGTGCTGAGGCATGAGGTCAATAACAGGCCCATCATAGGTAAGTTACATCACATTTATTATTATTATTATTATTATTATTATTATTATTCTCCTGATGTACAATGTTCTCTAAGGTATATTGACTCAAGAAGTAACTGATGACAAACTGAAAAGTTTTGGAAATACATACATCCCATCATCTTATGTGACATACATTGAATCTGGTGGTGCTCGAGTTATGCCCATAAAGTAAGATTTATGTCTTTCTATTTAGTAATGCCAAACATATGTTATTATTGTTGTTTATAATCGTTATGTTTTCATGACAGGCTGAATCAGAGTCTTACAGATCATGAAAAAATCTTCAGCTCAATAAATGGGTATGTGCATCATCTTTTTATTTATTATAAGTGAGAAGTGATTGTCATTTATTAAACCTCATTTATTTAAGACCTGTATGGCTATCTTCTGTAGAGCACAAAAGAGATATTTTGAAGAAAGCTGGTATGTAAGCAGTGGCAAAAACTCACTTCTCTTGTAGAGACAAAAAACAGTATGCTACCATTGTCTGATTACCAACATTCTTCAAAATCATTTATTGTCTTTCAGAGAAAATGATAAGAGAAAGATGAAATAATGATGGAAATCCACTTAAGCATATATTTCTTATTAATTTTATGCATTTGTTCATATTTGAAAATGATGTTGTCATATCTGTAAGTACATTTAAAGGGTTCGTTTTTTAGTTTCTTCAAACTGTATTCCATAAATTAAATTGAACTTTAATGACTTTTACTTAATAATGTAATATTTTTTTTTAACTTTACAAAATAATGTTACATCAAGTTCACCAAAACTCACTTTTTACAATACAATTAAAAGTGTAATTTAACTTAACAGTTTTATTATTTAATAATGTGAAAATGTTTTGAGAGCACAGAACTTTGTTCTGATGTATTAATCAAATTATAGGTGAATTTAAATGAGCTTTTTATATATTGTAACAAACTTTCAATGTCAAATAAACAAAGTATCTCAACCAAACAAATTTTTTGGTTCATATTCAAATTCATACTTTAACTCCATATCTTTAAAGTATCTTCATATCTTTAAACTCTATATATTTAAAGTGAAATAAAAATAATGCAAGATGCATAGTTTAATGTTAAATAATGGGCTGTGAAATGATTAATCATACCCAAAATAAAAGATTGTGTTCACACAATAAATGTCTGTGTCCTGTGTGTATAAATTAGGAATTTCTTAACACAAAGAAATAAACTCATTCAAATAAACTGATTTATCATTTGACAGCCAAAAATAAATAAATGAACAAACAAATAAATCAATAAAACAAATAAATCAATCAATAAATTGACTGTATTTTTCTTTGTCTCTTGATCAGTCTTCTTCTCATTGGCGGTTCTGTGAATCTGGAGACATCTGACTTTGCTCACATTGCTGAATTTTACTTCAGACTTGCCATCAAAGTATGTGAGAGATCTGTCATCTGATAGCTAGTGGGGCATTTTCTACATAGTTTTTGTTATTTAACATCAGTATGTTGTGTAAAAGCATTCCACAACTCACGGGGAATACACAAAACTGTAACTTACTTTAGATTGAATTATACACGTGTCAATCTGAGTCACATTTACATTTCAGATTTTGTATTTGGGCAAGAAGAGACTGACACACAAGGACATTCGTTCTTAGCATTTTTTGTTGTTGTACAAATATTAAAACCTATTTAACAATTGATTTCGAAAACAAGAAAAGTAACCAATGATATTAGGTTTGTTTAATAAAATGTAATATAAAAACTAGGTAAGGTTAGGTTTAAAACAAAACTGTAAATTCACTTGACAGTAATTTTCAGATAAACCGGCTGCATGCAGAACTGAACAGAAATGTTTAAGGAAATAGTTTTTACTGGAAGTTTTGTTGTTTCAGGCAAATGATGATGGTGATTATTTTCCCATATGGGGAACATGTCTGGGGTTACAGCTGCTCACAGTTCTGGTGGCTGGAGAAAACCTGTTGAGCAACACTATAGCAGAAAATATCACATATCCATTAAACTTCACTGCAGGTATTTACATCAGAACTCATTTTGAATTTACATTTACAATTTGACTTTAAGGTCCAGTGTCCACGGCTTATCCCACTGTTTCAAAACCCAAGACAAAGATGTGGTCGTGGTTTTACTCCTTTCTTTTTACTAAAGATAACATATATACAGAACACATTCTCTAGAGCAGTGGGAACTAGGTGAAGAAATCCTTGTAAGATAGAAATATAAACACTGAAATATATTGTTCTTGTTTAAGTCATCTATATTATATTTCATTTTTGTCAACAGATCATTCACATTATTATATTTATTTATTCAAAGCGACATACATTACATTGTTGCACATTGAGCCTTAAAAACCTTTTCAAGTACATGATCTTGTTCTTAAAGTTTAACAATGTACAGCAGATGTTCTAAATATTCCTTTATATTTTTTAATTCATCTTGTGTTTTTTAACAGATGCTCAATCAAGTCGTATATTTAAAGATTTTCCAGCTGACCTTTTTAAAGCATTGTCTCAGGAGGAGCTTACTGCAAATTTTCACCATTATGGAGTAACCAAAGAAGTATGTTTTACATTTAACAAACGCATGATATGTCATTTCCAATCATCAAACAACATACAGAGAGAAACTGACTCTTCCTTTTGTCCACAGGCATTTATGGCTAACACAAAATTAAATAACTTCTTTTCAGTTCTCTCCACAAATGTGGCAAAAAACGGACCTGTCTTTGTTTCTACAATAGAAGGTAACATAAAGGGTCTTTTTGTCTTCCTTAATCACAAGTATCTCATGATTCAGATCTTTTGTTTTGCAGGCAGAAAATATCCTGTTTATGGTGTGCAATGGCATCCAGAAGTAAACCGTTTTCAATGGGATCCTCATTATAACTTCCCACATTCAAGTAATGCTGTGCGTGTGTCATCTCTGCTGGCTGAATTCTTCGTAAATGAGGGTAACAAAAATCTTCTTTCTTTTTTTATATTATAATATAGAATTAATAGTCTGAAAGTCATGAGTGTGTGTGTGTGTGTGTGTGTGTGTGTGTGTGTGTGTGTGTGTGTGTGTGTGTGCGTGTGCGTGTGCGTGTGCGTGTGCGTGTGCGTGTGCGTGTGCGTGTGCGTGTGCGTGTGTGTGTTTAGGGAGAAGAAGCCTTCACCACTTCAGTGACACATCAGAAGAGAACCGAGCTCTTATATACAACTACAATCCTGTGTATGTGCTAAATGTCTCTGCTTATGAACTGTCTTATTTCTTCTGAGAGAACCTGCACACTGAAATATGCTTATGAAATATAAAAACAAAAACAATTTAAATTAACATTTGAATTTATATTCATTTATTTGTGTGATAAAAGAAAAGCCCAATGGACATGACTATCTCGCTCTCTAGTTGTTTCAAATCAGTTTCTGTACCATAATAATAATAGAAATAAAATGATCGTCAAAAATGAATGTAGAGTGTATTTTTCTCCTTTATTCTTCAAAATATCTCCAAAACATTTAATGTAATTTTTCCTATTATAGTAATATCCAAGAGTCCAAGATCCGTTTGGTTATGAGTAAATGTTGACAGAATTCTATTTTTTTGGCTAAAGTTAGTTATCTGAAAACTCAGAACATTTCTCACTTCAAGGGAAAATCCCAGAAACTTCTCTGGTGACTGAAGGTCCAGGATTGAGTTTGAGACAGAGGAGAGCACTATTTGTCTTTGAAGGGCACATTTGTCTTCTTAAATTGATTTCTTCACAAATATTATGAACACTGTTTTTTTGTCACTGGTTATTATGAGAAGATATGAAGGTGAACTTGGTCACATTGGACAAGGTTTTTTCTATACAATATAAACTGTGACATTGAAACCACACACTTGAAGTGAAATTAAAATGTACTCTTCCCCGTCATTTCTAACCTGTGAACTGTAACTCTCTTTTATCTGTAGAACACAAAAGAAGATATTTTGAAGAATGCTGTTGACAGTCCCATGCATTGGTTTTGTGTCCAATGAGATACAAAGTGAATGGGTACCAATGATGTTCAGATACTGGCTTTCTTCGAAATATCTTCTATCATGTTTTGTGTAAGAAAGAAAGTTGTACAGGGTTGAATAATAATATTTTTATTTTTTTATTTTTATATTTGTATATTTTATGTACTTAAAATATGAATTTTAAGAATATTTAAATAATATTATGTATTAATTCTGTTTTATTAATATAATAAATATTAAACACATGAACTCATTTGGTTTTGAAAGTAAATATTAAGAGAAAAAATATGTATGATATATTTACTTATAATAGTGAAATATATAAAGGATCTTATTATTAAATCTCTTTATTTGTGTGCCTGTAATTTACACAAAATAATGATGTTGAAATATGTTATTATTATTATATATTAGTTATAATATTTGTGCTGTAAATCTTCAGAATCTTCATCAACAAGTGTTGTTTAGGTCAAGAGAGAATAAAACCAGAAGATTTCTCCACAACATTCATCACTAATGTTGAAAAACTCTGTGCTCTTATATCCCTTAAACATACATGTAATAAATGACATTTATGACGTCAGCAGTATGTATATTGTTTATCTTTACACTGTACATGAGTCACAGATGACAGACTGGATGATGATTGGCTCATTCTGGTGTCCATCACTCCTGCCGGGCGGGGCTTAAACTGGTCGTTGTTTAGTTGTGAATGGATGAAAACATCTTTGTTTGCTCGCACACACGACACACAACTGAGAGTTCACACTTCTACATCAGATGTGAACCAGAGACAGATGCTGTGATTATGAGGTGATGATGAGAGGACAGAAGAACTGAATCCAGATGTGTCCGTCAGACACACAGACAGCATCTTCAGCATCTTCAGTATCTTCAGCATCTTCAGCATCATTATCAACAGCATCATCTTCAGCATCTTCAGTATCTTCAGCATCTTCAGCATCTTCAGTATCTTCAGTATCTTCAGCATCTTCAGCATCATTATCAACAGCATCATCTTCAGCATCTTCAGTATCTTCAGCATCTTCAGCATCTTCAGTATCTTCAGCATCTTCAGCATCTTCAGCATCATTATCAACAGCATCATCTTCAGCATCTTCAGTATCTTCAGCATCTTCAGCATCTTCAGCATCATTATCAACAGCATCATCTTCAGCATCTTCAGTATCTTCAGCATCTTCAGCATCATTATCAACAGCATCATCTTCAGCATCTTCAGTATCTTCAGCATCTTCAGCATCATTATCAACAGCATCATCTTCAGCATCTTCAGTATCTTCAGCATCTTCAGCATCATTATCAACAGCATCATCTTCAGCATCTTCAGTATCTTCAGCATCAGCATCTTCAGCATCTTCAGCATCTTCATCATCTTCAGCATCAGTATCATCAGCATCTTCAGCATCATCTTCAGCATCATCAGTATCATCAGTATCTTCAGCATCATCAGCATCTTCAGCATCATCTTCAGCATCTCTCTCTGTTTATAAACTCAACAGCAGGAAAGCAAACAGACGGATTCATGCACACATTTCAGTGGTGCAACGGTAAGAACACACACATCTGTTGTTAATAACACACAATAAATGCTCAGAGGTTCAAGGGAAACTGGGATTTAAAGGAGAATGAACAGTTATGAACTATTGGAAGATCTACAACACACAGTTCAATCAAACACAATGGCACATGTTTGTTGAAGAGAATTGATCTAAACACACTTTTAATGGATCAATTCTTTATTTACAGATAATCTAAAAACAGAAGAATAAAACAACAAAAATCCTAAAGATGACAAATACTGTTTTAAAATACAACTAAGATGTGTTTTCTCTGCTCATACTTTTAGATGATCTTCTATTTGTTATAAACTGAGTTAGACCAATGATGAAGTTTTTCTGTACTCAATCCTTTTACATTTACATTTATTCATTTGACAGATGCTTTTATCTAAAGTATCTTACAGTATTATACAGTAATCAATCATCAGTGTAGAGTACACATGGGTAAGATGTCTTCAAGAACACTTCAGTTATTATCTGCTGATGCTGAGATTCAAACAAGTCCAACTCTCTACCATTTACCATTTATTTCTACCATATCTATCATAAATTATGGCATATGAATTATATGAAAATTATTAAAGAAAGAAGTTATTCTTATACTTGAACCAATACAATATTCCGTCTATAATTTAGGTATTTCTTGGGCAGTTGTTAATGAAACAGTTCTAAAACAATCCTGCATCTTTCAACACACCATACAACATTAAGCCCAGCAGTGCACATTACAATACAGGTCAGTGAGTTTTTAAAGACTTGTGTCAGAGTCCGTGTGTTTCAGTCTCAGTGTTCAAGCCGGATTTATCACAAAACCTCTCTTTAACTTTATTTTAGTGAATGAAATGTGTCTATGAAAGCATGATTCACCCAAGTAATAATACTCAATATTGTATCGTATCACACCCATTCAGATGCTCATTAAAAGATCTTCTCTTGTGTTCTGAAGAATGTACATTTAAAACAAAGTGAATGTGAGTAAATGATTATATAATTGACATTTATAGGTATACTTTATACTGTGACTGTAGCAGACATTTGATTCTGAAACAGCTCTCAATGTGAATGAATCCATTTCATGACTTTAGTAGCTCATCATCAGCGATTTGAAGTCCATGGCAGTTCTTTATATTGATTTCTTCTCCAGGAAAGCCAGATTTATTTCTAAAGAACGTGGCTCCCTCACTGTAGAAATCATGTTAGGTGACAATATTATTGATTTCCATTGGTATACGGAACTGTTGAAGTACTGACACAGACTGACTGCAGCGTACAAATAAATCACTTGTGTTTGTTAGTTTTTCTCTTAAAACCAAACAAGAAGATTGATTATTTTTTAAACATTTCATGTTTGGAAATTAATGGATCATTTATTTGTTTAAAATTGGTCGTAAAAGTATTTGAGTATTACTGAGGTGATGTTACAATAAAAATTATTTTGTTATTTATTGATAAATTTCCTTTTTTTCTTTCACAGAACACAAAAGAAGATATTTTTAAGAATGAATCGGACACCCTCTGTTGCTCACTTGTATTCACTTCTGTGTCCGCACGGAAGTGAATGTTTGTTTACCACTTGTTTCAAAATTTCTTCCAGATTTCTTCTTTTGCGATGTGCAGAAACAAGAAAGTCATCCAAGTTTGTAATAACAAGAGAAATGATAACACAGCTTTCTTTTGACAAGCTGATAGAATCTTTTCATTTGTCATTTGTTTGTTTGTTCAGACCAGTTGTGTTTTATTCAGATATGACTATTTATGTTGAAATTGTGTGTGTGTGTGTGTGTGTGTGTGTGTGTGTGTGTGTGTGTGTGTGTGTGTGTGTGTGTGTGTGTGTGTGTGTGTGTGTTTGTTTGTGTGTTTGTAGGGTGCTTCTGTGGTTTGGGATTAATCTACTCCAATAAGACCTGCGCTATGCCATCGGTGACCTTCCAGGACCTGCCTCTCAATATCTATATGGTTATCTTTGGCACAGGGATCTTTGTCTTTGTACTCAGCCTCATATTCTGCTGCTATTTCATAAGGTAAATCTGATTGTACTTACACACGCACACACGCACGCACGCACGCACGCACGCACACACACACACACACACACACACACACACACACACACACACAGGCATATGTCACTTATGAGATCACAGCTGTGTAGGACAATAGTTTGATGGGCGGCCGGTGAATAATGTAGTTAGGAAGATGGTGAAAGACAAAAGGGAATTTGTTGTATTCACAGCACACAAACAAACGTCAGTAGTTTAAGGTCAAAGGTCACAGTCATATATTTGTGGCCATTTATAGGGATATGAATAAACAGTTTTCATAAACAGCTGTGTAAGATGTAACCTCACCTGAAATAAGCGATGGCTTGGACCCAGAACACTGGGATTGTCATGCCAATTCAAACTAATCGGAATAAATAGACACTTTTATAGTAACAGCAAAAACAAACATAAACAACAACACAAGAGGACTTCATGAATTATATACATAAAGTGCAAAAATGCAAACATGTGCAGACAGTATAATGACTAATGGTTCTGCTGTGACTAGTACACGGATTATATTTAATCTGGTCTGAACTATAAACCTTCTATAGTGGTGTGTAATTGATCATCTCTGATGCTTTCAGAGCTTGTGTCATGAAGAAAAACAACGTCTAGTTCTGTCTTCCGATTGCAGAATAAATGAGTGAATCATCAGTCAAATAAAACCCAGGTGTTTTTTATCCTGGCTCAGAAACTGACTCATGTCTGTATATTACATCATGATTCATTTGTTGTGTCCGGCCGAAATTACTGTCCTGCGTTCTGAATAAGACCAGCACATGTTTTTATTCGCACATGTGTGTTCAGGCTTTCTCAGTTTACCAGTGCTGGTCCATCACATAAGTACCAGGATCATACTGACCTCAAGCCAATGATTCACTATTAACCCTTGTACAGTGTTTTTCTTCTAGGGAACGCACAGCATTATTGTTTTTTTAAAACCAGTGCAGCCATGAATGTAAAAAATCTGAACAGATACAATTAACAATCACAGATTACAATCAGTTATGGGGTCAGCCGAAATCTGGTGGTTAAAGATTAGTCTTGTAATCAGAAGATTAGTTTGAATCTCATGTTTCTGCAGATAATAACTGAAGTGTTCTTGAAGACATCTTACCTCTGTTTACTCTACAGTGATAGATGTACACTGTGTAATACTGTAAGATACTTTGGATAAAATGAATAAATGTAAATGTAAATGCACTTTGAACAAGCAAAGTAGACAGCATATCTGGTCAATATTCGTCTTTTTTACATCACTGTTGTTGAAAAAGTACTAATACAAAATGTAAATGTGAAAACATGTTATGGGTAAAAAAATTGAATAAATATACAGTTAATGTCTTAAAAATCTAATTTGATACTGTGCTAATGTATCATATTGTTCATATAATGTCATACAGGTCATAATGACATCATCTTTATCATGTTTAATCATCGTTTTAAACTTTGTTTCAGTAACTGTGGTTGTCTTCCCTTTGTCTCGAACAGTAAATTAAGAAATCAAGCTCAAAGTGAACGCTTTGGATATAGAGAGGTAAGATCATGGATGTTTGTGGAAAGATTTGTTTCCTAAGTTTAATAAAAAATCATTTTAAAATTCATAATTGACATCATTTTACTTATTTATAGTGAACTGTATGTTTTATTTCACAGCATTATCTGTAATATGGATGTGTAAATGACTTTTAATTGTGTTCCTACATAAGTTCTTAACATATCTTGTTATTACAGGTCATTATAAAAGGAGATCCAAAGAAGTTGAATCTTCATGGGGTAAAAAACAGTTTTACACTGATGTTAAAAGCATGCTAAAGTATTTTGTTCATATTGACCTCCGTTTAAAAGTTGACATTGAGGATTTGTGCATATAAAGCTATATATCTGAAAGCTTATATAAAATTGTTATCATCATACTGATAAATACTGTAGTTATCACTATAATTATAGGTGTCATGTGATGTTTATTTCTGGTCTCCTCACCTCTGTCGTCTGTGTGTGACGTCTCTTTCACAGCAGACATGTGCTGTGTGCCTGGAGGACTTTAAGGTGAAAGATGAGCTTGGAGTGTTGCCATGCCAACATGCCTTTCACAGAAGGTGAGTAATATATATATATATATGTGTTCAGAAAGCATCTCAGAGATATCGTATGAATGTAGAAGGGCAAGGCTCTGATTCTGGATCAGTTTACTTTTACTATTGAATCTTTTACTTTTTACTGATGTTTGTTCAGAATGTGTGTAGATTTGTTTAACTTTAATAAGATACATTTCATACACAATTCATAGTCGTGTTTATCACAAGGCATCACTAAAGTCACTGATGTGACTTTGTGCTAATGTATAAGGTTATAAACTGAAAATAAAAAATAAATATATATGAGGAGCAAAATTACAGGATAAAAATCCATTATATTAACTGTACGGAATGTCTTAAAAAAAAGTGTTTTATTTCACAGTATTTTTTGTTTTGTGTTAATGACCAGGTTTTATTTTGTTACTACACAAATTGTTCACACATGTCTTACATATAAAAACACTGGACACTAATGATACATGTCTTACTGTGTATCATAGGAATAAGAGTGCCTTAGGTGGACGGATGTTGATATTGGGACTGATAGAAATAAACTGTGTGTTTGCAGGTGTGTTGTAAAGTGGTTGGAGGTCCGTTGTGTTTGCCCTATGTGTAATAAACCTCTGTCCGGGTCCGTCGAGCAGCACCAGAGTATAGGAACTTGGCTGGATGAGCTGGTGTAGCACTGACAGAAGTCTGGAAAACAAACTGCCATCAGACATTGAGTGTCCTCCGCTCTTTTTTTACAGACTTATGCTGTATAATAAGACTGTGACTGTCTGAATCACAGGGACTCGGATAAGTCTGATATTAAAGGGAAAGCACACCTAAGATGACACATTTTTTTCTTGCTCAGTTTTCATTATGTGCCATAGAATACAAGTAAATGGAGCTGTCAAGCTGGAAATTGATCAACATTTTTAAAGCAAAGTCATTTATTTTGTTACAAAGAGCATTGGAAATGGATTGCATTTGCAACATAAGGGAAGATAAATCATTGACGTATGAGCGTAACATTGAAAACTGGACAAGCTGAAACTGAGAAATCAGAGAATCCAAACCTGAATGCTGCAGCGTGGTGCACTGGGTCCAAAGAACTCTTTCACAGTCATGTGTGTCAGTGTGTGTCTGTGTGTGTCTGTGTGTGTCTGTGTGTTTGTGTTTAACTGTTATCTTTAGTAGTGACAGATGTCTCGTCCATTATTGAATTCATGTGCACAAATATTTGACTTTATTAAGAGATTTAAAGCAAACACTGTTCCTGGACACTGAGAAAATGGGCTGTCAGTAAAAACACAAGTGGCTTTCTTTTGTATTTCACATTTTTGTGTTTGTTACTGTAATCTTGTTGCTTTTGTCCATGCAGTGTTTTCATCAATATTTTCACACCGAAAGAATGGAAGAAAATGATACGTTTGATAGATTTGGATCATTTTTAATTTTCTGTGTGTGTGCATGTGTCTTTTGCCAAAAACCTTTTAAAAACTTTAGACATTTCTGTTTAATGTGACAGAACTGGACCTTTTTATAGTTAGATAATATGTCAGTGCTTTAGAGATCAAATCAGATTTGTATCGCACGTCATATTACCACAACTGATATGTCACAGGGGGTTTTGTTGAAATGTTTCTATCCTATTCTTTCAATTCTGTGCAGATCTCTGGTTTTTAACTTACATCTTTTTTTAAGAAAGTAAAGAAAAGTGTGAAAGTTAAAGAGACAGTCTGGCCCAAAGTGTCTTTCAACCTCAGTGAATCGGACAACATTGGATGGCATTGACTTTCATTGTATAAACACAAAACAAATAGAACATTTTTTCTTTTGTATTTCACCAAAGAAAGATTCATATACAGGATTTAAATGACATCTTTTATTTTCTGGTCAACTATGACGACATTTGAGAAAATACTATGTATAAACTTACATAATAACATTTACACATGCAAACAAAGTCACAAGTCAAGTGATGTGTATGTTTCAATATTAATGTCTTCATATTCATATTTTCTCATCACCAGCAAAGCACAATTTTATAATGTAAAGATTGCAAACTGGAACACAACTGGTGTTATTGCTTTGGTTATGAGATCGGGATGTTCTGATATTGTATAGCGTGTAGTTTTTGATGATTTGATCATATTAAATCCTGTCAGCACTACATGTTCTCTGTTTATTTTCACAACTTGACGCACTTTTATGATACTTCTGCCTTTAAAACTTTTTTAACCTTTTAATTTAACCTTTTAACATTTAAAATGTTAATTTTGTGCACAACATACTGTTAAAAAACATCAGTTGACCAACATTGTAGTTCTCTACAACATACAACAGCACAAAAGATAGTGGTCGTGTTGTGTGATTGTAAGGTGGTCAGGTGATAAACTTTTATGTTGTTACGACAACATCAATCCAGACAACATCAGTATGTGTTTATAACTTGTGAAGGGATTTATTGATTATAATGTGTGCGTTTTAGTTCAGGTCATCTGACTATACTAAATATTGAGAAAGCTTTCAAAGGTCTCAAAGGCTGGTCCCTGATATTGAACATTACCCAGAATGGAAAGGATTAGCTATCTTATGGTTTAAGGTTGCTGTTAGTCTAAACAAACTAAATTTAGTGTAATGAAAATGATGTTTTAGTGTTTATTTACTGGGATATACCCACCATGCCTGCTGAAATATAGGTGTTAATAAAATATCATGTGGATTTCTGCAGAATATTAAGTAATGGATATAGATTTTAATAGGTTTTAGATGACAGTAAAAGTTTTACTAGCATTTGCTCATGGACTTCAATGGTATTAATGCAAGAAACCAAACAATGCACAATCTCTAGGATTTTAGCTATTCTGATTTCATCGAGTAAAAGTCTGTTACAAATGTCTTTGACATGAAAATCACAATCTGCAAATAAGTAACAAAAATAAGGCTTTTAGAGATTGTTACAAAGATTCTGGAGATCAGAAACATGGAGTTCCAAATGTAATTTTAGTATCATGCCTATAAATAAATAAAAAATAAATGTGTAATTGTTTTGCGTATTAAAATCAGGATTTCTTTGTCACTTCATGTGCATCTGTTAGATGTAATGTGTAAATATCATGCAGTGTTAGAATATGTTTATAAAAAGAATGTTTAGATTATTGTATATTCTCGAGGATATGGTTTGCAAACTTTACATTACTGTATAAAATATAAACGAAATGCATACAAATATACTTGTATATATTGATCTATGTCTGTATCGGACTAATGACAAATATTATAACTGGCAAACCAACACAACATTGAAGATTCCATCATTTAAAACACAAAGACACATTCACACAACTTTAGTGTTCACACATTATCTGATATTATCTGATAGTGTATGTGTGATTATGTGGCACCTATATAGAGGAATGTATGCAGCTCAGGTTTTATTCTAAACAATACTCTTCAAATAATAGAGAAGCATCTGAATGAATTCTATGAACAATAACAAGTTTAGGAAAAACAATGCATGTGATTTTACTCACTACAATCAAGAAAGAGATAATCTGAAGAATGAGACAAAATATAAGATTTAAAACAGTGAAGAGAAACAAATAATAATAATAATAATAATAATAGAGTTTGCTTTCATTTTAACAAAGAGAATGTGTTTTTTTTTTTGGCTGATAGTTTTATCTAAATTAACTTACAGTATTGTACAGTATATATCTATCACTGTAGAGTAAACAGAGGTAAGATGTATTCAAGGTCACTTCAGTTATTATCTGCAGACACTGAGATTCAAACCAACAACCTTCTGATCACAAGATCAACTCTCTAACCACCAGAACACAACTGACCACAACTGACCCACAACTGACCCACAGACCAACAAGAGAGAGATAAAAGAAGAAGAAGAGAAGAAGAAGAGGAAGAAGAAGAAGAAGAGAAGAAGAAGAAGAAGAAGAGGAAGAAGAAGAAGAAGAGAAGAAGAAGAAGAAGAGAAGAGAAGAAGAAGAAGAAGAAGAAGAAGAGAAGAAGAAGAAGAGAAGAGAAGAAGAGAAGAAGAAGAGAAGAGAAGAAGAAGAAGAGAAGAAGAAGAGATGAAGAAGAAGAAGAGAAGAAGAAGAAGAAGAGAAGAAGAAGAAGAAGAAGAGAAGAAGAAGAAGAAGAAGAGAAGAAGAAGAGAAGAAGAAGAAGAAGAAGAGAAGAAGAAGAGAAGAAGAAGAAGAAGAAGAAGAGAAGAGAAGAAGAAGAAGAAGAAGAGAAGAAGAAGAGAAGAGAAGAAGAAGAAGAAGAGAAGAAGAAGAGAAGAAGAAGAAGAAGAGAAGAAGAGAAGAAGAAGAAGAGAAGAAGAAGAGAAGAGAAGAAGAGAAGAAGAAGAGAAGAAGAAGAAGAGAAGAAGAAGAGAAGAGAAGAAGAAGAAGAAGAAGAAGAGAAGAAGAAGAGAAGAGAAGAAGAAGAAGAAGAGAAGAAGAAGAGAAGAAGAAGAAGAAGAGAAGAAGAGAAGAAGAAGAGAAGAGAAGAAGAGAAGAAGAAGAGAAGAGAAGAGAAGAAGAAGAAGAGAAGAAGAAGAAGAAGAGAAGAAGAAGAAGAAGAAGAAGAA
>CM065662.1:6232022-6277022 GCA_033220385.1 Triplophysa yarkandensis | reverse complement strand
AGATATAAATGATGTGTATGTTATTGTAAAGTTTAATAATATTGTTTATTTTTCAGGTGATGCCATATTGAGAAATCTTGAAATTAAAGAAAATGCCTTGGTATGTATCATTGTGTTGTGATGCATATCTCTCAAAGAAGCCTTTAGAGACATTTCTCTTTTACTTTGTTAAAATGTTTAAGATGTAAAATTTGGGCCCAATCTGACCTTTTTTTATCTAATCTAGAGTCAACTTGACATTCCTTTTAAAGTCCGGGCAGGACACATAGGTAAGTTAATAAAGATCTGCAAACATCCCAAAAATGGATCCAGCTCCCAAGTTGACCAAATATTACAAGCAACATTACTTTAAATATCTGTTCCTTTTTTTGCAATTTTCAAATTGTGTGTTTTCGGGAATAGAATATGCGTTTGGGATATTAAATTGTATCGTCCACCCCTGTCATATTTTAAGCTTTTTGGTTATTGTTGGGTTTTTCTATTGTTTGTCAGGACGTTTGGAATTAAAAATCCCATGGAAGAATCTTTACACTCAGTCTGTGGAGGCTACGCTGGATGGTGTCTATCTACTCATCGTACCCACTGCTAGTAAGAGCTGAGACATTAGTTTCAATTATCAGAGTAAAGTTTTATCCACAATAAAATGTTAACATGACATGAGAACATCTCTTTGATCCAGTTTACATGAATGCATTATTAGTCAGATTCTTTCGCTATAAAACACAGCATAAATGATAATCTCAAATACAGTACATATGGTTATTTTTAATATATTTTTGTGTCAACTGTTAAGCAATAGAATGTGGAAGTATTTTATGGTTATATCGCACAGTGATCAATATAGAAATAGATGGAAAACTTCACAAGTTATGTTATTACGTTTGTGTGTGGATATAAAACTTCACACAGTTATGTTTATCATGCTTTGTGTTTATGGTGCATGACAGAAGCATACGCACACATTGATCAGAGAAACATAAATGTTACTTTTCATATTAATATTTCTCTTGCTCACCTGGCCTTGTTGTGCAAACACTTTTGAGCTTGAAGAGATGCAGCAGTTTTTCCAGGCTGGGTCTGGTTCCTCTCCAGGAGTTTTTGTTCTTTTCGGGTTGTTTTTCCTCACCACCGTTGGCTGCAGATTCTCTGCTCTTGTACTGCCCGTCAGGAGACTGCTGACTTCAGCTTTAACTGCACTTATTTTTAATGATATTTTAATGTTATTATTACTACACTGTATATATATATAAAAGTCAAAGTCACTTTTATTGTCCCATCACCACGGCACATGTGCCCTGGAGAACGAAATTCTTGGGAGCTTGCTCCATAAAAATTGCCATACAATTAACTTATAACATGTAACCTATAGTACAGACTTCAATATAAGACAGTGTCTAATATGCACATACATATAATCAGTAAACACAATGTACTATTGGACAAATGTATATACATATATATACACACAAAGATAGACATAGAAAATAATAAGAGAGAAACACAAGTAGTATATTATGCAGGCTATTTAATATAATGTATATATGCATTGTATAATGTATATTGTGGGTGTATCTATATATACATTATATTAAATAGCCTGCATACTATACTACTTGTGGTTCTCTCTTATTATTTTCTATGTCTATCGTTGTGTGCTGTGTTCTTTGCTTTTATTTTTAACAATTTTCATGCAGAGCTGCTTTGAAACGATGAACAAATTGTTTAAGGCACTAAACAAGTAAAGTTGGCTTGACTTGAAATGATATTCCTAAAGTTTGTGTCCAGTTGGGACACATAAATTGCTTGTCGCTGGTATTCTGTCACATCACATGAGTTAAGGTCACATTACATTGATTTAAATAAACAGTATATGAATATTAAAAAGAAGGCAAGCCTTTTGAAATGGAATGGGGCACAATAATTGTTTAACTCTAATTTTATTTTCATAATTGTTGGGAGCCAAAATTAATGGGATCAATTGCAAAGCGATACAGAGCACCATTTTAGTAATACGTTTATGCTTAAATATAAATGAATATAATAACCATTAAAGCAAATACTAACATTATTTGATTAATATTGTATTGCACAACATACAGTATGCTCCATACTATTATTCTTCCATTTATATTCGAAAGCATCTTTTATTCAGCAGGTTCACTGGGACTTTTCCAGCTACGTATCATTAAATTAGTTAGAATTTCATCCGTACTCTTATTTTTGTATTTCACATTTGATCATTATAATTTCCTTTCATCAATTAAACTGACTTAATCCACTTTGGCTCCCAGTTACTTCATTTGACTGTCAGGCTTTAATCCAAGACATCTCTCAAAATCCTTACTCTGACAAACAAACTGCCAGTTTGTTTTTAATCTGATGAATTGCATGTCTGTTAATAAAGGTATAAAGTATGATGCAGAAAAAGAGGAGCGACAGCTGCAGGAAGCGCGGCAGAGAGAGCTTCAGCGCATCGAAGAGACCAAACAGAAAGCAGCAGAAAAAGGTGTGAGAAGTGTCAAAAGTTTTATATAAAGATGACGATGTCATTTGTTAAGTGTTTGTCTCTTTCTGTGTTCAGAGAATCCAAAGGCAGAGAAGCAGGATACATTTGTGGAGAAACTGGTCACACAGGTCATCAAAAACCTGCAAGTGAAAATCTCCAACATACACATCCGTTATGAGGATGATGTGAGTAGATTTAATGCGTTTTATTCCATGCAAACCTTTTATATCTGTGATCTCCAATGTCTGTTTATTTGTGTATCTTCATTAAAATGTTGTTGTGAATTCAGGTAACCAATCCTAATTCTCCACTTTCATTTGGAGTTTCACTGCAGAACCTCAGTCTCCAGGTATGGATGAAAACTGATTTTCTAAAGACACTTTTCTCATTCTTGCAAATCAAGTCAAATGTATTTATATAGCTCAATTTACATTTCACATTGTTTCAAAGCAGCTGTTAAGGAAATATGTTTCACCACATGTAATAATAGGTATCACTGCAGAGTACATAGCAAACACACACAGACAGCTTAAAGGATACAGGAAAACACAATTAATATATTATGCAAACAGTCATATATGGGATACTAATGAATAGCATTAAAATATTATTAATATAAGTGCAGTTAAAGCTGATGTCAGCAGCCTCCTTGCATTGGTGCAAAGCTAGTTTTACTATATTATTATGTTTAATGAATAAATATTAGTACAATATTAGCAAACATGGTTCAAAAGGTTGATTGATGAAAAAAGTAATAAAACCTAATCTGTGCAAAAATTGCCATGATGCAGATGTAAAATTATTTTACATTAAA
Organism: Triplophysa yarkandensis; assembly: GCA_033220385.1. NCBI lineage: Eukaryota > Metazoa > Chordata > Actinopteri > Cypriniformes > Nemacheilidae > Triplophysa > Triplophysa yarkandensis. The sequence goes on along the minus strand of CM065662.1, from coordinate 6,273,702 downwards.
ATAACATTATTACATTATTTTACTTTTTATTATATGTCAACCAGTTTTTTAGGCGGATTTATTTTGATGTGACACCAGTATTTCTCTGGTTTTAAGTTTGAGCAAAGTTTATTCTTGTTCTTATGTTAAGCACAGTTAAATTTAAGTGTTGAATTATCAGCTTTATATCCATCGTGTGTTTTATTTCTTCAGACAGCTGATGAGAATTGGAACCCCTGTCTGCTGGATGAGAAAGCCAAGCTGTTTTTTAAGGTTTAGTAATAATAGTGTTTATTTTCAACTACAGCTGAGTGTCAATGTAAGGTCATGCGCTAATATTTGTGTGTCTTCATTCAGCTTGTGCGCTTGGATAATCTGTTTGCTTATTGGAATGTGAATTCAGAGCTCTATTCCAACCACAATCCTGATGAAGCTCTGGTGAGTCTTTATCTCCGGAACTCCTTTATTCAGTTGTCATGGTAAGGAATAATGCTTGTTTTTATAAGGGATTGTCTGTCATTCATAGCGAAGACTTAAGCACAGCGTAGCCGTCCAGAACGCGATCCCTCAGGATTATCATTTCAGTGAGTTGACATCTCAGGAGGTTTTTAAGGAGGTTTTTTTGTGATGTGCAACAACACTTTTAAATATGCATTTTATTTCTTTAGTCTTTCGTCCCATATCTGCAAATGCCAAGCTACGGATGAATCCTCGCTCAGATGTGGATTTCACCTCACCCAAAGTTGATCTAGTACTCAACCTGCCGCAGGTGGCAGTCGAGCTCAGCCGACCTCAGGTGTGCTAGCACAAACTTTAGATAATAGAAAGAAAACAAATCTGACTGGTTGCTGTAATTTTCAATTTTTTTAAATGATTTAACAATGTAAGTTCTTTGTTATTCAAAGAAATAGAAAACCTGTACGGTCATAGTAAGTTTTTAGAAAATTTGATAACACTTTACAATAGGGTTCTATTTGTTCTTATTAGTAAATGCATTAACCAACATCAACTAACAATTAACAATTTAGTTTTTCAGCATTTATTAATCTTTCTTAATGTAATTACATAAATACCGTTATTTATGTTTGTTCCGCATTACTTGATTTAAATAACATTAATTAAAGGCTTAAGTTACCATAATGTCAAACTAAATTAAAATCCGCATTAGTCTTGTTTGTTATTAGTCTATTTTAAAATTGCATAATTTTAATTGTTAACAAAAAGCACCTTATAATAAAGTATTACCAAAAATTTACCGAAACCATAACTTCTGGATTTCTTTAAATTAAAAGTCTTACAAGGCATTGTTTTCAGATGCTATTATGTAAATAACCCCTCTATATTTCTGCAAGTTTCTAAGTTAGTGAAAGTGAATTTAAAACTGTATTTTGTATTTCTAGTATATCAGCATTCTGGAGCTTTTGGGTTCAGTGGATATGATGACCCGTAACCTCCCATACAGGAAGTATCGACCAAATGTCCCTGTTCACACTAATGGTCGTCAATGGTAAGAACAGTTGAAGTTTCTAGTTTTAGTTCATTTCCTGTCTAACAATGTGTCCGTTACACTTCACTTCAACAACAACCAAGAATTTCTATATAAAAATCTCCTAGAACATAACTAGAAAGATGTATATCGTATACGAAGGCTTGATTATAGCGACGTTTAATTTTATTTTAATGCTGTTTTGTTATTCATTCATGGATTACTTTGTCACTGTAATTCCTCATTTTGTTTTTATGCTCATAGGTGGCGATATGTGATCACCGGGGTTTTAGAAGTGAATGTCAAGCCGAGCCTTCACATGTGGTCATGGCAACACATCCGTGGTCATCGGCAACACGTGAGAAAGTATAAAGAGATCTACAAGAACAAGATTACCAACAAGAAGCCTCCAGATGCCCTTCTGAAGGAGCTTGAGGTTTGTGTTCTCTGAGCATGTTTGGTGTGATATAAATCACCCAACAAACATAAAACTGTTATGGTTCACAAACATTCCAAACACACCATCTGTAAATTCCCAACATGACCGCTTATAATATAATGGTAAGCATTTTATGTTTATGCATTTTATCCAACACATCATACTATAACATTTGATTCTGAGTAGGTGAAATCCCTGTGATCAAACCCATGTCTCTGGTTTTCCAAGCGCCATCTCTTAACCACTGAGCTACATGAAACAAGTTTACAGATAACATTGTGTACTTTTTTGGTGGTATTCCATGGCCAGTATAAAAATGATAAGAAGCATAATACGTATAAAATGTTAAAAGTTAGTTAACTGAAAAAAGCACAGGCGTGAGAAATAACTTTCTGAACATTTCATTATACCAGCTGATCCAGTTTTCAAGACTCATTTAAATAAATCATATAAAATCAGAATCATTCTGTTTTTGAGTTTATTTTTATAAACCATGTTTAAAACTTTTAACCTCTCTATTTTCAATATGATTCATCAGGAGACTGAAAGAACTCTGGATATATTCAACATAACAATGGCAAGACAGCAGGCTGAGATGGAGGTAAAGTGATGTCACACAACAACATTACATTGTGTTTTCTATTTAAATCACACTTGGGCCTATAGTTTATATTACTGACAATCCAGTACAAACATCATTCTCTTTTTGAGAAGAGGACAAATTTGAATCCATTAGAAAATGTAGTGTAAATTGCTAGAAAAAAAAGAACCTTAATGCACTTGATGTTTACTAAAGGCATGAATGTTGATGTGTGCTGTTTGTTTGGTGTCATAGGCTTCAAAAGCAGGACTGAGAATATACCGTCCTGGAGTGAAGATGGAAGAAGAGCAGTCACAGGGCTGGTTTGGCTGGATGTGGAATTGGTCTGGAGACAGCAGTACACCGACCAAAGATGTTAAATCAGGAGGTTTGTCTGTACTCTGTCACAAATAGCCCAGAAAATCTGCTTCTAAAGTTTCTGAAGTTTTATGAAGTACTTCACTTTTATTCAGTCAGGTTTAAATAAGAAGCAGTGTGAATCACAAATTATATCACAAAATTATCTTAAATCAGTGTAATTTATTTGTTCTCACGAACACAGAGGAAGAAATTTGGGTGAATGCTTATAACCAAACAGTAATTGGAAAATTACTCACACACGCATCCATGCACACACACACATACACACACACACACGGAATGGAGAGGGAAAGAGGCCAGTGCGTAGCATAAATATTTTTATAATATGAATTGTCCATTTATTTCAGGTTTTGACGAGCTCATGACATCTGCAGAAAAATCCAAACTGTACGCTGCAATTGGATACAGCGAGACCGCCATCAATCCCAACCTGCCAAAAAATGCAAGTGATAGTCGATCATAACACAAAACATCTGTCAGCAGTTACATAAAGAATATATAAAAAATAAGTTACCTAGTCCATGAGTGACTCTCCAACAGTACATTAGTTTCTTAACTAAAGTTGACTGTTATTTGTATTTTTAGTTTGAGAATATGAAGCTGAATTTTCAGCTCCTGAACCTGTCGCTGTCTATCAAAGAGAGCCGAGAGAAGCCGGAGATCATCAAACTGTCCGTCATTGATCTCAAAGCCATGTTGACGCAGAGACCTGCTGCTCAAGCAATAAAGTAACATTTTATAATCTCTACTAACCCCCTCTTCTGGGTATTGCCATCATAAACTGTTAACTTTCTTTAAATTACCAAAATGTGTCATCTGTGTTCTTATCCTCATCTTTTTAATCCTGTGTAATTTCTGTATAAACTGATTCCTGCAATATGAAATAACAGAAAGGTTTGTATCTCAGAATCTCCACCCAGCTGTCATCGTTTGAAGTATCCGGTCTTCCTCGAGGTCTGAAGCCGCCCATCCTTATGTCCCCAAGGCGTGAAGTCGGGGAGAAGGATAAGAGTCTTCTGAATCTCATGTTTGAGACAAACCCACTTGATGGAAAGGCCGACCAGAAACTACACATCGAGTCTCAACCACTTGAGATAATCTATGATGCTGTAAGTATGATGGTCTCCGGGGCTTCACCTGTAAATTCCGTGCCAACTCTGTCATCCTGGTTCTGAAGAGCAGACTACTTAAAGTCCAAACTCACGGATAAAGGAATAGTTAACTCCAAAATAAATAAGTCATCATTTCACCCTCATGTTCTTTATAACGTATTAATGAATCGTTCTTCTGCACTACACAGCAGAAGATATTTTGAAAAATGGAAATGACAAGAGGAGAATAAATTATGACACGATTTTCATTTGTGGCTTATCCCTCCATTTCTTTTTTAGATTTGTGCATTTTTAGTACACTTTAATTGATTGTAGCATATTATATTAACGCGAAAAACATTTGAATGTCTTTTCAAGTAATTTAAATGGCTATAATTTTCATAACTTTTGCAATAGAAAAATACTGCAGGACACATATCAGAAGCATTATCTCATCAGCTCATCAACCCAAAGTACAGTGTGTAATTTTTCTATGTGTTTTCTTTGTAATGTAGATGACAGTCAACAGTTTGTCAGCTTTTTTCATGCCCCCAAAAGACCTGCAGCTGGATGAACTGACCAATGCCACCATAATGAAGCTGGAGCAGTTCAGAGACAAGACTTCAACAGGTCTGTGTACGCGTACGCGTGTTTGTGTGTGTGTGCGCGTGTGTGTGTGTTATTTTTTACTTCTGTATTTTTACTTTTAAAAAGTGGAAAAGTACCTGATTTTACTATGAATATGTACCTGAAATTAATATGAATCTAAATGAAATTTTGTTTTATAATGTTGTTCATTCATTTTTCTCAAGGAAAAACACTAAGCCAAAGTAAAGATACTTGACAAATGGTCTTAAATAAAAGTAAAAATACTTAGTGTCCTAAACTGTGCTGTTTACTGTTTGCAGGACTCATGTACATCATAGAAACTCAAAAGGTTCTTGATCTGAATATCAACCTCATGGCTTCATATGTCATCGTGCCAGAGAACGGCTTTTATGATCCCAAACACAACTTAGCTATTTTAGACTTGGGTCATTTTCAGGTAAAACATCTCACCAAAGCTAATTCTCTTCCTTTTAAAGCAGTATTTTATGTGAAAATATCATATAGAGCCAGGCTTTGATGGATTTTATTTGTCATTTATGAAAATCGATTGGAATTGATGTGTGTAGATGTCCAGTCAGAGCAAAGCTGGATTACCTCAGTTGTCTGCGAACAGCAGCACAATAGAAGACATCATGTCCAGAGCATACGACAGCTTTGACATCCAGCTGAGCAGTTTACAGTTCCTCTACACCAGAGCAGGTACATGGACACACATGATGTAGACTCACATACAGTTTATCATCACTTTCAGCCAGGATAACAGCATCTGTCCAATACATGAATGTAAATGCAGGTGGTGACTGGAAGAGAGCTCGTCCGCTGAGGCAGTCATCCTTTCACATCCTGGAGCCTGTTGATCTAAAGGTGGTCTTCAGTCGAGCTATGGTGGTGACAGACTCCAGAATGCCCAAGTAAGGAGAGATGTCACTTCTGGTTTGTTTTGTTTCATCTGTTCTGTTAAGATGAGGTTTATTGTTTTTGTATGGTGTGTGTGTGTTTAAGGTTTAAGATTTTCGGTGAGCTCCCTCTGCTGTCTCTGCGTATCTCTGATGATAAAGTGCGTGGAGTGCTGGCACTGCTCAGCAGCATTCCTCTTCCAGAGAGCCGTCCCGCCCCACATAATAAACCTCCACAGGTTACACCCAAGGTACAACATGTCAAACTGTGTGTGTATGTGTGTGTGCGTCCTTGTGTGCGTGCGTGCGTGCACGTTCGTGTGTGTGCGTGTCCGTGTGTGTGTGTGTGCGTGTGTGTACATGTGTGTGCGTGTCTCTGTTTTTGTGTGAGTGTTTGTTTAAGGGTGTGTGTTTCTACCTGGAGGACTTTAATTTTTTCAAGTGCTTAGAAGAAATAAAGTAAAATAGGTAAAATAATCCGAACTTTAATCAATGTAATGGGAAACGTTCCTGTTTATATTGAAATATTAATATTGACTTTTAATATTGAATGTCTGCACGCCATGACCAGGTTGCTTCCATTATGAGCTCCACATCGCACATGTACATTTCAAAAAACAAGCTTGAGCATGCAAAAAACGATGCATGTGAGCTGCCTTTAATGGAGACATTTGTGAGGTTCGTGTAGACATTTGTGAGGTTTCTGGAGCTTTTGCTCAGTTAAAATTGAATGTAAAATTGACTTGGAAAAAATCATTCTTTATAGTTATCATCTTTGGTGTGAACACGGCCCTTAGGTTTTAAAAGTTCTTCATGCTTGTTCCCTGTTTGTGTGTGTGCAAGTGTGTATATGTATACTTATATTTCTGCTTTGTTTCTTCAGGTCTCCAAGCGAGGAAACACTCCTCAGCTCACCCCCCGAAGACCAGCTGTGGATGACCTACGTGCCTCCATCATATATGGCTCTGGTTAGACACACACACATTCTTTCTGAAGCATACTTTATGCTGAAGTCTTATATAAGATTCATGACCAATAAATATGCTTTTGCATTTTATCAGAGGAGGAATTGTTTTTCGACGCCCCCAGTTCACCGGTGGAAGATTTGCCTTTCTTCGAGGCTTCATCTGACTCCCTACAGGGCTTGGCCTCTCAAAAGAGACGCTCTATGGTGCTTAAGGATCCCTTGAAGAACATGACTGAATTCTACTTAAAATTTAAAATCACTAAGGTCTGACTACCACTACACAAGACCAAGTGTTATGGCAGTTCAAATCCTATTTTAACTCAAGCTATCCATGTTCTTCATGTGTTCTCTTCTAGCTATCTGTTCAGCTCTGTCGCGTATCCAAGGGACAGGAAATGAGCGTCCTCCATCTGTTTATTGACGGATTAGGAACCGAACTCAATCTCCGTACATTCGATATGTCATCATACACTTTTCTAAGTGAGATCTGTCTCGAGTGTTCAGAGTACTTGGGTAAGTTTGCTGTGCACTTGTCCCTATGCATTATGGGATCGTTTTACTTACAAAATACCCTCACCAAAACTAACTGTCACATGTATTCACATGAATTCTTTTGTGATCTTCGAATGTAAAGATTCTGAGGACAAGAAGGTTAACCTGATTACTACGCTGGACAACACTGAGGAAGATCTGCTTATGCTGGAATACATCAAAGTAAGTTTCAAGTTATCGCTCTTCTTTTATGACATGCGCATAATTTTAACCAATTTGTTTTCTTTCAGGCTGACAAAAATGCCCCAGACTTTAAAACGGCCTATAACAACACAGAGCAGCTAATAAAGGTAAAGTTCTTTACAGTTATGCTTCATAATTCAAATCTGTTTGGAAACAGATACTTCAGATCTGTTTGTTTTTTCTGAGACCTTTCTTGATGCATTGATTGATGTTTTTCAGGTGAATTTCTCCTCGCTGGATATACACCTGCACACTGAAGCGCTCCTCAACTCCTTCAATTTCCTCAATAACCTCCTGCCACCTCTCAAGAAGGAGACACAAGAAGAGCAGCATGTCCTTCCAAAGGAGGAAGAGGAGGAGGAGGAGGAAGAGGGGGAGGCAAAAATAGAGGAGTCTGCTGTCACCAAAAAATCTGGTAAACTCTCCTTTTATTTCTTGATTGTGTTTGTTTATGTCCATTTGCTTTCTTTGTCTTATAATGTCAATATTCCATTGGATCTGCCTCCAGCCAATAAAAAGTCAAAGTATGAAGATGTTGTGAATTTGCATATCAGAGCAGACTTAAACAGTCTAAAGGTCTTCATTAGAGGAGAAAAAGCCAGAATCTCAGAGATTTGCATAGAAGGTAATACACATTTTTGCGCATGCCACAAATCCTATGTATAGAGACACAAACAGGTTGTGGATTTTGATTTTTTGATTTACATCAGGGTTGGTTTCTGAAGTTCAAATGATGAAGAAATCAGTGGAGATCCTTGCTAACCTGAAGAACATTGTGATTCTGGATTGTGACAAAGAGGCTCTGTACAAAAAGGTTACCAGTACTAATTGTTTCTCTTTTTTCCCCTACACAAGGGCATTCTTTAGTTTAATTAAAATGAATAAATTACTCTTGTTCAAATATTCAATGTATAATTTTGAGAAATGTTTAATTAAATAATTGTGATTCTGTGCAGGCGGTTTCCATTGCAGACAAAGAGGTGTTTGATTTCCGTATGGTGAACCATGTGGACGCAACAGAAGGAGATGCGTATACAGACATGCAAATTGTTGACACTAGTGTAATACTAACTGTGGGCTGCATTCAAGTCATTTTCCTCAACAAGTTCTTGTCTTCGATTCTGGTGAGTTTTTCTTAAGTACTTTGATTTACCACTAGATCACATGGATAACTGAATAATAATCATTTGTTTATTTTGTTTATTTATGAAGCTCTTAAATGTGGGCCTAAAACTGACCCTTGGGGGACACCTGTGATATTAATCCTTTAGATGATAAATTAATGGTTGTTTGTTCAAGACATGAAATATCATTATTGATTGTAGTTTGCAGCCTTGTATGTGCGTTGCATTTGATTCAATGTAGGTAACATACAGAAATCATGGCCTCACCCTCCCTTTTCTCTTGTTTCGATTCAGGCATTCGTTAATAACTTTCAGGAGGCCAAAAACGCTTTGGCAGAAGTCACGGCGCAGGCAGCAGAGAAGGCAGCTACAGGGGTCCTGGAGCTGGCAGAGAGAAGTACACGGATTTCTCTGGATGTGGACATCAAAGCACCTATTGTCTTCCTTCCACAATCCTCTGTTTCACACAATGTCATTGTGGCAGATTTTGGTTTAGTGACAGTTAAAAACCATTTTAAGATCGTCTCCTCTCCAACACACACCAACATCCCACCTGTGGTGGACATCATGGCGGTTGGACTGAGTGATCTTAAAATGTACAGGTTAGGAGATGTTTTCCTATTCCTTTTGTGTTACGGCATCCGTAGAGCTTTTATAATTATTTATTGTATTTTTTTATCAGGACCACTTTCAATGATGGACAATTTACAGGTGAGATTCAACTGCTCAAACCTGTTAATATGGACCTGTCAATCAAACGCAATTTATCAGCCTCTTGGTATCATAGCATCCCTGACATACAGATCAATGCACATCTTAAACCCATGAATGTAAGTGTTTCTGATTATTAATTCAATTGATTTGTTTATGGTTTTATGAGTTTGATATGTGGTTAATATTGCTGTGTACTTTATTTTAGTTGATCCTGAGTCAGGAGGATCTTACTATAGTATTGAAAACTCTTAGTGAGAATCTGTCTGAGACGTCAGATGTTCCTCAAGCTCCACACAGCTCTGACAAAGCTGACACCATCTCTACCAAAGATTCTCAGAGCTCTGGAGGTATACACACCGTTTACACTTGTGAATACCAAAGGTCTTTAGTGTGTTTATGTTTTTATGTTAGCAGAGCCAAAATTGTGGTTTACATTTTTAAAGAACACCCTGGTTTGGGCTTCAGACTAAAGCTTGGGGGATACCGGTGATATTCAGATAATTAGTTAATATTTTGTTATAAAATCCTGAGATTTCAGTATTGATTGTATTTACGTCCAAACTTGTGATGTATTCATTCAATTTAAGATTAAAAACAATATAAAAACAATAATAGAAAGGTTTGAAATTCCTAAAAATGTTAAAGAAGGTTGCAAACATCGTGTATATCTGTTAATTTACCTGTGGTACCCACCTCAGCAAAGAGACATTGTAGAGTTTTTGATGTTTTCTCTTTGCTTTATGTTGTAGGAAACACAGTTGTGACTGCAGCAGTGGTGGAGGGTCAGAAAACAGGGAAACTAAAAACCTCTCTCAAAGTGGACTTTAAGTTTGACTCCATGACCCTGGTCCTGTACAGTCCAAATACTAACGAGGTACCAATAATATTAATAGTATTAATATAATATTTTTTTTTAAATAATTTATGATGTGTTGTTTTGTTTTGTATATGGGAAGTACTGTGTTCCAGATTCGCGGCATGAGAGTTTGAGGTTGGCAGAGTTCACTCTTGGCACCATCTCTACCGCTGTTCAGATGTATTCTGACAGCTCAATGAAAGCTTCCCTCAAACTCACAAACTGTCTGTTGGACGACAAGAGAGAGAGAGTGAAAATGATCACATCCAGGTGACTTTTATTATAATGTCATATCATTCATGTATAATTAATCCTCTCTTACAATATTCCATTGGTTTTATTGTTGCTTCAGGATGATGGCCATGCGACAGGGTAGGGAAGATAATGTGATGGTGGATGTGAAGTACAGGCAAGGCCGGGACGGCACCACTCTGGATACCGTCATTCAGGACTTTTACCTTTGTGCCAGTATGGAGTTTCTGCTCACCGTGGCTGATATCTTTCTTAAAGCGATGGCAGGCGGCTTCTCTGGTCCTCCGAAAACCAACAAACAGTCAACCAGTTCCTCTAAAGACATTGGTTAGTGATCGCAACGCCTTTTTGTACATGTAGTTTTTACTTGCAGTTTGCAACAATGAATGATCTACTTTTATATTGATATGCAACCCTATCCTAGCTGTTCCTGCCCAGCCAGTAGTAGCCAAGACCGAAATGAACGTTGTGGTGAGGAATCCTGAAATCGTTTTCGTGGCCGATCTCACGCGTGCAGAAGCCCCGGCTCTTGTTGTGACGACGCAGTGTGAGTTGACGATGAAGAGCGAACCCTGTGGACAGTCCATGACAGCGGCCGTCTCGGATCTAAAGGTGGTGGCGTGTCCGTTCTTGATGGAGAAGCGAAAGAACAATGTAACCACTGTCCTTCAGCCCTGTCAGGTGTTCTTCCAGAGCAACCAATCACCAACCCAGCCTCAAACCATTGAGCTGTCCATCAGCTCCCTTACGCTGAAGGTGAGGCTTTTAGTTTTGAAAGTAATATTTAACTGCGAATTGAAGCAGGGATGGAGCATTGTTGCTAATTTCACATTTAAAAAAATTAACAAAAATAGATAATTTGCATGTACAGGACAACAGTATCAAAAACATTTATAACATTTAAAACTGATTTAAAAAGCACTGTTTGTTAGAATGTGACCTCTTATGTCATGTTACTGATAGTTAGATATCACCGATAATAACACTTCATAACTCGATCGGTACTCACTTAACTTGGCAAATTAACAATAAAGACGTACAGTACATGATAATAGTTTTTTGTAATGAAGTTGTAATCTGTTAAAGCAATAGTTAAATTACACACCGTTTATTACATTATTACTGCCAAAATGTAGCAAAAATGGGAAATTAACAGAAAAGACCAAATCTTTAGGTTTTCTTTATCTGAAAAAGGTTTAAGTTGAACATGAATTTCTTTACCCCATTTACATTTTTCTTTTTAGTTTATATATTTCAAAATCAATATTATTTTTTTATTTCTATTTACAAACACCTTAATTATTTTGATATTTTTTGTTGTCATAAAACTATTTGTTATTTGATTTTAAATGTGAAAGGTGAAGTAATTGTTAGCACACACAATGCAAGTCGTGAAAAAACACACACAAACCCTGACCAGTGGGCAGCAATCACTGCAGCACACAGGGAGCAAATGGGGGTTAGGTGCCTTACTCAAGGGCATGTTACTCTTTACCTGTCGGCTCTAGGAATCAAACCGGCAACATTGTGATCATGAGTTCTAATCTCAAACCACTAGGCCATGACTTTGCTATATTTAAAACTGTAATCCATAATCTCTTTTACTTATCCCAAAGGTGTCTCCCATCATCATCAACACTGTCATCACCATTCAGTCAGCATTGAGCCCTGCAGCCGAGACCCCTGAGGAGTTGGAGAGCCCTGTTCCACACGACCTGTGGGAACGTCGTAACCTGCGAGACCTGAAGCTCTGGTTCCTGGAGGAAGAAGGAGAAGAAGACACCAAGTCCATTGCTCCTCTCATTCCACAAGGAGAATCTCTCAAAATGTACATCCAGTCCATCTGTGTAACCCTGGAAGCTGGGGTGGGTCATCGCACCGTGCCCATGCTCCTGGCCAAATCCTCGTTCCATGGAGATGTGAAGAACTGGACTACACTCATTAACCTTCACTGTCACCTAGACCTGGAGGTCAGATCATTATATCAAACTCAAAGGATGTTCTTACACTCTCTAAAAATATTTAGAAAATATAAGCATTTAAAACTTTCAGATTTGCACGTGTGCAAAAAAATATAGAATTTTATGACATCATGCAACACTTTAGCCTCTTGACAAGTTTTTGTGCAATCAGATGGTGTCCTACAGTTTTCGAAGTACACCTAGACGTGTGAATCTAGAATCTGTAAGGTCTCAAACTTGTTGATTATGTTCTGTAGGTGAATTATTATAATGAGATGATGGGTTTATGGGAGCCGCTTTTGGAGCCGTTGGACGATGAGGCAAAAGACGGCTTTAGACCCTGGAAACTGGCACTGAAGGTTATGCTTTATTTCATTTTACCCTCTAAAAAAGCTGTCCAATATTTGTATTGTTTGAAACGTCCTTTTTCAAATCCAGATGAAGAAGAAACCAGTAGTGACCCCTGGGCTATCCGATGAGGTGGACGGCAGCGTGCCAGATTATAAAACTGTCATCAGCTTTGCAAGTAAAGACCAGCTCAACATCACGCTCTCCAAGTGTGGGCTACATATGCTTAGTAATCTGGGAACGGTAAGAGTTCTTATCATGTTGAGGTTGTTGACAAGTGACATTCATCTCTGGTGGGAATGACATCTTCTATGTTCATTCGCAGGCCTTTGCAGAAGCTGCCAAGCAGACGTCCGAGTGCTTTCAGACCGACCAGGCTCCGTTTGTGGTGAAGAATCGTTTGGGTTTGGCGGTGTCTGTTCGGCACAGTGAGGTGTTTAGACCCATCGGTAAAGAGTCTGTACAGCGTGTTGTTGAGCTTCAAAATGGAGAGAGTCTGAATATGGACTACACAGCAGAGTCAAGCGATCAGTTCTCTGCCATGACCAGCCTCAGCACCAAAAACTACATACAACCAAGTATGACTGCTTATTTACTTCACTAATGATACACATTTCATATTGTTTAAGTTACACTTTACAATGACGTTAAATTTTTTAACATTACATTATGTGTTTACATTTAATTTAATACAGTCAATTTGAGTGTTTGCCATAAAAATTAAATATCTCTCATCATTTATTCATCGAATTGTTAGAATCAAGTATACATTCCTTTGTTCTGATGAACATTAAAGAGGATATTTCAAAGATTGCGAACCAAAGTAGTTCTAGGGCACCATTGAAAATGTGTTTCACAAATTTCCTTCCAAATATTGATCAGTGTGCTTAATAGAACAAAGAAATGAAAACAGATTTGGAACATCCTGTGTGAATTAATGTTTACATCAATTAAATTGTAATATAATTATTATATAATATAATTAAAGTTAAAGTTACATTGTTTTTTAACTTCTAATTTGAAATAAAGGAAAAATCTATGTTTTCGTAAAGTGTTTTAGATGCTACAATGCAAAATTGATTCATTTGTTACTGGTCCGTATAGTTTGCATTTAACATTTCACTAAGAAATATTATGATTAGAAAAAGCATTATATTTTAAAACAATCAGAACAAAAAAACATTTTTTCAGCTCCCGTTGGCCACACTGCCGCTGGCATCATCCCGCTGATCAAAACAGGACGAGGGATGTACAGTGTCATGCACTGTGACTCCGGTGTTACACGCTTCTTTGTCTGTCAGATTTACACCGTTGAGGGTAGTAAATATGTCAAGATCCGCTCTCCTTTCCAGGTGAGATATTGAAACTAAATCTCAGTATATACACCGTAAAGAATAAAAACAATTATATTTATTTTGGATTTCAAATGAATGTATATACAAAACATTTTAAGATAAGTTTATATTTTAGTCATTTTGGGTCATCATTTTCTCCTAAAGTAAGATACTACAATAAAAGATGATCGATGGCTTGGATACAAAATTTCATTCAAACATCTTTATCTGTGTTGAGAAAGACGTGTTGAAAGACTCAATTTGTTTTTCGTTTGCCTAATAAGTAATGCATAATTGTTAGTGTCATTTTGTTGTTGGCAGATTTATAGATATTGAATTTAAACTCTTATATTGATTTTGTAGATCATCAATCATTTCTCAGTGCCGTTTCGGGTTTATGAGGGATCTGTGTGTCTGGGCATTTCTCTGCCTACAGAGGAGTTCTGTGTGCCACTGGGTTCCTACAGGTCAGTTCAAACACAATCATCAGCTTTGCATGTTTAGTTGTGTGCAGCTTTTTCTTAATCAAAAATGCTGCAAAATTACTAAATGATAGTCCAAGATAGGTAATGTGATATTTATAGTGCCAAACATGAATATTCAAATATATCATATTATAAAACCACAAAATATATTCTACTAAGCACTGTGCACAGATTGTGAAGACTACTCTTACATTATTAATCTAAATTAATACTTGAATAAATTCGATGTTTTTTCTAGAGCTGAGCTGAGTTTGCAGCCTGCACCAGATGGTGAGGAAGAGTACAACCACTCAGAGGGCTTCACTTACAATGAGGTGATTCAGAAACCCGGAGAGTGTTTGCAGAAAACCTGCCATCACCGTGGAGACAGCGCTCGGATGATGAAGATCAACATGGTTCCTGTTCCTGATGCTGTGATGTCACACAGCACAGAGGAGGAGTTTGACAAGCCTTTCGTTCTGCATCTGTGGCCCACAGTTCTTCTCCGCAACCTTCTGCCATACCCCATCAGATTCAAGTTAAAGGTATAGATCCTAGAGTATGTCTAGGGAAGGGGATTAGACCTGGTTTGAAGAGATAATAAATTATAAATGACTGCCTACTGTTTTGGGCAAGTATAAATACATTTAGGATTTTTACTAGGTACATGTTTTATTGCACAATGTAATCTTGCTGTAAATGTTTGACAGTAACTTTCAAAACGTTCACAGTTGTAAAAAATTTTTTTCAATGTTTATAGGGTAATGAAGATCACCCCACTGAACTAAAAGAGGGCCACTCGTCCCAAATCCACACGGCTATCATGGATTTTTCCATTGTGGATTTGAAGCTCATTGGATATCTGCAGCAGGATTGGGAAGGCCAGTACCATCTCAGCAGCGAGCATGATGAAATTAGCTTCATTAAGGTCCATTCGCTGCGAATAGATGAAGAAACTGAAGCAAAGGCTGAGCTCGATATTGCTATTCATGTTAAGAAAGAAGAGGGTCAGCTGGTTGTTGCCATCCACTCGCCTTATTGGATGGTGAATAAGACAGGCAGGCTGCTTCAGTATAAAGCAGACGATATTCATCGCAAACACCCAAAGGATTACGACATGCCCCTTCTCTTCTCTTTCAAGCCACGCAACTTCCTGCAGAACAACAAGGTTTGAAAGCCCCTAAACCTTTAAGTTGTTAAACACACTTTTCTGTTTATTCATCTATTATTTCTCTTTTTACAGATTCGTTTAATGATTTCTGAAAGTGAGTTATCGGACGATTTTTCCATTGACACGGTTGGGAGTTACGGTGATGTTAAATGCAAAGGAAGGCAGAAGGATTACCTGGTGAGTATAAGAACTGAATTATTAGAATAAGTAAATATATAATATGAAAATTGTATTTGTAAGCATTCCCGGTGTTAAAACAACCAAAAAAGAAAAATATTTGCTATCTGGTCATAAATATATAATACAATTAACAACATCAGTTTTCATTTTATTGAGGATCTGCCTCTTCATGAATATTCAGAGGAAAATAATAATTTGAGTTGACTTTATATAATCATCATGTGACATGTTTGGTGATCTTCTGGTTTGTTGATAGGTTGGGGTAAAGATAGATGCGTCCAGCTTCAGTTTGACACGGTTGGTGACATTCCTGCCCTTTTACATGCTGGTGAACAGAACCAAGTATGTGATTCAAGTCTGTGAGGAGGGTCTGGATCGTTGGACAGACGCCCCACCAGCACAGGTCAGAAAATCATTCCAATCAATAATAAATGCTGTAAAAATATAACAGAAACAATCATTTTAAAACCTGTATTCTCTTGTTGTTATTCTGAAGTGCAAAAGTAGAATTTATTCAGAGTTATTTCACTAGAGTCGATGCTCTAGATGTGTGCTTTAGGGGGACCCAGGCTATGTCCCAGTCCCTAATGTAGCTCTATGTGTTCATTTTATACTTTAAAAAAAGTGTTGTATTATATAGTAGTGTGTATATAATAAATAAATGAATGTGCTGCATAAAAGACGGACTTCAATTTAATTCAACTAGATCATGAATTAAATCTTTAATTAATTAAATTAAATTAAATTAAAAATGTTTAATACCTAAAAACAGTAGTTGTGTCATTCTAGGCTGCCGTCCCTTTCTGGCCAGAAAGAGACTCAAAGAAACTTCGAGTAAAAGTTGAAGGCTGTCAGTCATCTCCACGAGCCTTTGACTTCCACCAACCAGAGAACTGTCTCCTGCTGCACCTGGACAAAGCTGTAAGCTATCATAAAATAAAGTACACCTACCCATACACATATGCATGTTTTTTATTGTTTTCTTTTTGATTTAGTTGGGCGGTATAATCGTTGATGTGAATTTAACAGAGCACTCGGCTGTGATCCGCTTCTCTGATTATCATGACGGCGCTGCTCCATTTCTCCTCATCAACCACACAAAAGATGAAACATTGCAGTATCATCAAAGGTGAGAGAGATGACTTTCTTCACAGCTTAATCAATCCCAGAAAGCATTGTGATTATTCTGTCTAAATGTCTAAAATGTTTAAATAATACCTTAGGGTGAGACTTCAAGATGCTGCTTGATAAAATGAGAAAACATACATTACCAGCCAAAATGTTTGGGGAACTTACTCAATGATATGTTTCATGTTTTTAAATTTTACAATGATAATAATAGTTAACTCATCATAAAGAGGAACTTTGATAAAATATGTTGTAACCAAATAAATTAAATAATGAATTACAAGAAGTCATATTCAAATATCTTCACGTTAGTCACTTTTGATAAGAATTTGCAGAAATGTTTTTATTCATTTTATCAAAAAGCTTCTTAAGTTGTCTCCCTGAGTGTTTTAAACAACATGAAATGAATTCGCCTATTCTGCACTCTTATTGACTGTTCATCAATATTCAGTCAAAGTAAACCAGTTCCAAAAAAAGGAAATAAAATTTACGTCTTGTCATTATAAAACATATATGTTTGCCTAATTCTTGTTTTTGTCTGACATTTAAGCATACATTGTCAGATCTAATTAAATAATGAGAAGAATCCCAACACTTTTGACCATACGTCTACAGTGCATTATTATTATTATTATTAGTATACCATTATAATTATTATGTACTTACAATTAAGTATTTAAGTCATAACCAATTTGAAGTAACAGGAAATGGTTTTATCTAAAGCAGTGTTTCTCAAACCTATTAGTTGTAAGGCCCCTATGTGTTGGGTGTATTTGTGGTCCTCCCTAAAAATGATTTATAAACTTAAAATTTTAATTAAACTGAAAACATATTCAGTTATACAAAGCTTGGAAATCCATTATTTTGGAAGATGGTTTTATTTTCAGATTTTTGATTGCATAAAATTTATGATAAATATCTGTATTTCATGAAATATCACGATATCTGGACCCCTTCGCCATATTCTTGCAAATGTTTATGTCTACTAACTTCAATCACACTGTTTGTCTGTTTGTTATAATGTAAGTATTGTGAATGCATTAATGCAGTGAACTCAAAGCTTTCTGTTTTAGAATCCACAGTCTGTCCATCTGTCCATGTTATAGCCTGTTTAATGTTGTCTTATTTTGCTCAATGTTCTATTTCACTGTATGTTTTCTTTCGTTGCATTTTGTGTCTTATAGTTGCAGGAAGCGGAAAGACTCTACTTGGCTTCCAGATGAGATACTGGATATCTCTTTATCAGGGGGGGATGAGACTCAGTCCCTCTGGTACACAAACATGCTCACAGACAAGTGTTGTTCAATTCAATGCATGGAAATCTCTCTTTAAACGACTTTCTTTTCCCTTGAGCTAATACTGGACCTGTCTGGTGTTGTATCTCTACGAGCTGCTTCATTCATCCAAATTTGGCAAAACAAATTCTATCTCCTTAAACTGTGATTTCTCCCACAGAGTGTTACGCTGGAGTCTGAACTGATCTTGTTCCTGTTTTCTAGTTTGTGGGCTGTGAACGAAAATGAATCAACTTGCTTCTAGTGGCTGTTTTATATCTGCATTCATCTCTGATTTCTGTCTAATGAATGCACTTTTCTTGTGTCTTAGTAGATCTTCATCTTCTTTTGAAGAGCATGATGAATGAAACAGGAATGATTCTCTTTCTCTGAATGCTTTGTTTTTGTGGTTTCTGTTGACTGAGGTGGAGTGAATATACAGCTTGTTTCTGCAGTCTGTATGTGATTTATTCTGGGACAGAGCTGTGGGACTGTAGTTTCTCTGGTGTCCTCATACAGTGTTGACTGTCCCATGAAGCTGCATTGCTTGTAAAGTTTCATTCTTCACACAAACTGTATCACATAAATCATCAGGAAATAACATGAAATAAGCCCAGTGGTTTGAGCATGGTGCTAACAACACCAAAGACATTGTTTGGATCCCAGGGATTGCGCATAGTCAAAATGAAATGTAAACGTACTATAATTAAATTTAATTAAATTTAATTTGGATAAAATTGCCAATTATTTAAATATAAATGTAACATGAAGAAACTTTTTTGCCAGTGCACTAATTCGGTCATCAATCTCTTATTATTTCAAACATGTTTGACTTTCTTTCTTCTGCACAACACAAAGGAAGATATTTTGAAACAACATCGCTGAACAACAGCAGTACCCATTCAGTTCTGTTATAAGGACACAAGACCAAAGTCAGTGGGTATTACCAGTGTTGGGTTTACCAGCATTGTTCAAAATATTTTCACATTGTTTCCTTCAGAGGAAAGTCCTGCAGGTTTGAAATGACAAGAAAAGACATTTTTCGGTGAGTTAGCAGTTAACATGCAAATAATAGATAATAACAGATAGATATAATAGATAAAAGATAATAACAGTTTTTTGCTGTTTTTTAGGATGTTTGTGAGAGGATATTTATTTATATGAATATATATTTAATGACGGTCTTATATTGTTAGCTCCCAGGCAGAAATCGATGAGCTGGGTCCAGGTCAGGCGGTGTACTACACCTGGGCTGAGCCCACCGGATCACGAATCTTGAGCTGGAAATGGGGCAAATACAAAGGAGAACTGAAGAGTGAAGAGGTGATATACTTTATCTTGATTTAGTTTGCATTTAGCTGTTTGCAAGTTTACTCTTGTGGTTCCCAACCTATATGACTCTATTTGATTATTTAGAAGAATAAACAATTGTGTATATTCAATTATATCTTTATTATGTTATTCTGTTATTGTGAAAAAATTTATGAAATCAATGTTTCTCAGAAATTTTATAATAAACGTGTTAATTTAATAAAATAAATAATATTATCATAATAATATTATTACGTGAAGTCAAGGCCTAGTGGTGAGAGACCTCCTAAGGAAAACTTGAGCAAGGCAAGGAACCACAAACTGCTCCCCGGACGCTGTGTGTGTGTGTGTGTGTGTGTGCGTGCGTGTGTGCGTGCGTGTGTGCGTGCCAGTGTGAGTGTCTGTGTGTGTGTGCATGTGTGCGTTTGTGTGTCAGTTTGTGCGTGTCTGTGTGTGCGTGTGTGTCAGTGTATGACACACGTTTAATCACGTCAAGTATTGGTGGACATGTGGGTTATAGAAGTTTCCAGATCTTTTCTTCTTTATTTCTTTTAAATAATTACTCATGAGTCAACTGCAAAATGAAATAATGACACATTTAAGGTAAAAGTTAACTTGGAATAAAGATGAGAAACTGAATTTTGTTTTTTTAATAGGACCAGTTGTTGGACATGAACAAGGAGGGAAAACTGTTTGTCGTCTCATTTTATGAAGGCCTTCAACGTGTGGCACTTTTCACCACAGATAGCCGTGTTTACAAGCTGATTTGTGATAGTGAGAAATTAGAAGTGGCTGAACAGGAAATCAGCCTCTTGTTACAGAACATTGGCCTTTCACTGGTCAACAACACCATCAGCCAGGAAGTGGCCTTCATTGGGATTACCAGGTATATCACTTGTGGTGATGTCAGATTTGTAATGTGGCACTACAGAATGTTGAGTGTGTGAAACTGTGTGTGTTGGTCAGTTCTGATGTGGTCTGGGAGACTAAACCAAAGAAGCGCAGCCGATGGAAAGTTTTGAGCAGTAAAGAGTCTGGGATGTTGGAGGAGTGCTACCAAAAGTTTATGGACTCTGGCCCGGTGGACAGTGCTATCATCGACATAGAGAAAGATTATCAGGTAAGTTCTCATAGGGACCGATTAATTTCTCTAAATTGAGGGGAATCACACTGTTTCACTGTTAAAGATTTTTAAACATGTTCAGGTGTCATGTTTAATGTGATCTTTCTGATAAAGAGTAAGATGCATGATGTCAGATTTCTATGTTCAATACACTCCCCCCATACCGCCTTCTGAAAGATTCTGTTAAATATTTAACATATCACTGTCATTAGAACACAAGTTAGTTATTGGGCAATTTTTTTTTAAAATCAAACCCACGTGTAGCAGAAATCCTCTTGATCACAAGCGATGCTCACGGTCCCGCAGGATCTCGACTTTATCCAGAAATAATCCTAAAGCTAAATGTGTCTTCAGTTAATGTGAGGAAATTTAAGACTTTCTGAGATATAAACAATACTACAGGTACTCATGATTATCAAAAGATTTACAGAAACTGTGTGTAATACCCCTCCTTTAAAGGGAAATTATGACGTCTTTCCAAAATAACTCTAAGGAACTTTTTGAGAAATCATGATAAAAATTATATCAGTATAAGGTTAGGTGTAATCTGACATGGTTCTGGTTCATCTTTGTCTATATTTGTGTTTTTCAGGTGTTGTTTGGTGCTAATGGTCTGGATATGAGTGTACTGCAGCCCTACAATGCTCCTCTCAGGAGGAACTTTCTGCCTGCGCTGAAGGTGGAATACAGCGTCTCCTCCCGCCAGAAAACCTACAGAGTCCAGATCAACAGGATTCAGGTCTGTATCAGACTTCATGAAGTACATTAAAATGTGAAGAAAACATACAGGTTCTGAATGAAAGCTTTCAGAGCTATAGCACTACAGAAACCTAAATAAACAGTATAGACCATCTCAGTAGCTACAGTAATGAGGGAATAAACTAGAATATCACTTTTTTTCTGTGGAACACACAAGAAGATATTTTGAGAAATGCCTTAGCGGTTTTGTTTCCATTCAATAAACCTCAAAGTTCAGTGTTATTTGGTTATCAGCATTCTTCAAAATATCTTCTTTTGTGTTCTAAAGGCATCACATGGGAGTAAATCGAAATGAGTGTGAGTAAATAATGAAAACCATAAAGCATTTAAAATAAGCAAAAACCAAAAAAAATGCTTTTCTTCTCTGTACAGATCCAGAATCAGTTATCTGGAGCCATCTTCCCATTTGTGTTCTATCCCATCAAACCACCCAAGTCGGTTAGCATAGATTCAGGTCAGTCACTGGGGTCTTCTTCTATTTAGTCTTTAAGTTTACAAGTAAAGTAACTCAGCCTTTGTGGATTATTCTGTATATATTCAATTGTATGTGTAAATAACAGTTGACAAATAAGTTATTTAATTTGATATATGTCAGGAAAGTTTGTAACATTCATTTTTGTTTTTTGTTTATACTGAAAGAGTCAAAACCGCTTGCTGATGTCAGCATTATCACCAGAGCAGCTGGTCACTCTGACATCCTGCGCATCAAGTATGTCTTCTGCATTCCTTTCTTCATATTTCCTCACTGTCTCGTAAACCTTTTTGCCCTCATGATTATGATCGACTGTTATTTTTAAGCCATTTTGTGATTTTTCACCTCTTAAGTGTTCAGCATCTTTCTGCTGTGTTTTAGAGCCCCTGCAGTGCACATTCTGTTTCATGTTGCATTATGACACATTTATTGGTGTTTCAGGTATTTCATGCTGTTGATTCAGGAGATGGACCTACGCATTGATCTTGGCTTCCTGTATGCCATACTAGAGCTCTTCACTCCTGAGAACGCTAGTGCTGTCACATCTGAGCAAGAGGTAACACACAAACTCTGATGTATCGTGACTGGATGAATGAGTCAATGCAAACCATAGTTTATATAATGTTTAGATATTTATGTAGTGTTTGTAATATATATTAAGGCAAACCATGTGCAGAAATGTATAAACTGTTTCTGAGTATAGTTCAAATATTTGTTATGTTGTGTTTTTATAAGGTTGAGTTGTTTGAAAAGGACATTGAGTATCTAAAGACAGAGTTGAATAATGTGTCGGCGACAGATACGTCTCCCATGAGCCTGTATGAGTACTTCCACATCTCTCCCATTAAGGTCAGTTAGAGAAGATTCACTGCCAGATTTTCTTTTATTTTGGTTAAATCGGCACATGAACATGACCTCATGTGTGTATTTTGTGTTGCAGCTTCATTTGAGTTTCTCTCTCAGCACCGGGGGTGAAGACAGCAATAAGAAAGAGAGAGAGACTGAAGTCATTCCTGTTCAGTCACTCAATCTGCTCCTGAAAAGTATCGGAGCTACACTCACTGATGCTCAGGACGTCCTCTTCAAGTACTTACACACACTTTACATTTAGATACATTCATGCTGTTCCCAGATAGTTTCATTCAAAGCAACTAATCCTGTGAACATTCTTGACTTCATTTTCTCTAGAAAAAGTTAACCAGGGTGTATTTTTTTTTAAACAAAAATAAAAAGGCAGTTCAGAGAAACAGATTCAGATGGGCTTCATGTGCACCGTAAAGGAAGTACGTTAGAATAATAAACAGATAGTGTCTTTGCAAAAAACACCAATTTTAAAATTAAAATGATGGAAAATTATTTAAGGTTATATTACACAAGTAATATTACACTAGTATACTAACAAGTACACTACCAGTAAATTGATGTAAGTATACTTACAAAAAAGTATACCTTTAGATTAGATTAGATTAGATTAGATTATATAAAATTAGATTAGATTCAACTTTATTCTTCACTGCACATGTGGGGACAAGGCAACGAAATGCAGCTAGCATCTAACCAGAAGTGCAATAAGCATTAAGTACAGAATGCATGTGTTATATGACATTTACATTATATTTACATTACATTTACATTTAGTCATTTAGCAGACGCTTTTATCCAAAGCGACTTACAATAGTCGAGGAGACAATGAAGCGGTAAATAGCCGATACAAGCCGATATGAACAATAATTATACAGAATAGAAAGTATAGACATAATACAGATGTAAATACTCAGCAGATATACAGACAGATTTACTATGAACATGCTATACAGATGGATTATGTAAAAGTGTATGTACACTATAGACAGATCTATGAACATATGAACATAATTTACAGTATTGCAGTGGATGGTGAAGTGTATTGAATGTTACGGTGTGCAAATGAATTGTTCAGTGTTTCTGAGTGAACAGTCAGTAGTGCATGTAAAACTAAGTTTAGTGATTTGATTGTTGTAAATAAATAAAAAGTAATAAGTCAGGTGTAGCGTTAAAGAGGGGGAGGAGTCTGTGTGTGTAGTGGGGGGGTGTTGAGGGGTGTCAGAGGGCAGAATTCAGCAAGGAGACAGCTGTAGGGAAAATGCCTCCCAGAGAGCGGGAGGTTTAACAGTCTATGGTCAGGGTGAGACAAGTCCTTGAGAATCCTTTGAGGCTCGAGGTAGACAGTGTTTCCTCTGGATGTCCTCAATAGCAGGAAGTGTTATCCCTGTGATGCATTGGGCCGTTTTCACCACACTCTGCAGTGCTTTGCAGTAAGCCACTGAGCAGTTCCCAGACCAGGCTGTGATGCAGCTAGTCGCTCGGTCGCACACCGGAAACCTGGTGAGCCTTCTTGACCAGGCTGGAGGTTTAGTCTTCCAGGACAGGTCCTCCAAGATGGTGTTACCCAGAAACTAGAAGCACGTGACGGCTCAACAACCATCCAGTTAATGTGGCTGGGGTCATGCGTGCTTACCTCTTCCTGAAGTCCACAATGAGCTCCTTGTTCTTAGTGGTGTTCAGGAGCTGGTTATTGTCAGCCCACCATATGGCTAGGTTCTGTACCTCTTCCCTTCAGGCAGTCTCATCATTGTCACTGATGAGGACAATCACTGTGGTGTCGTCAGCAAACTTAATGATGGAGTTGGATCCATGCACAGGCTTGCAGTCGTGGGTGTAAAGGTAGTAGAGGAATGGGCTCAGCACGCAGCCCTGTGGTACGCCAGTGTTAAGTGTGATGCTCGTCGAGTGGGTGTGGCCTGACTGAACATGCAGAGGCCTAATGGTAAGAAAGTCCATAATCCAGTTGCAGAGGGAGGTGTTAAAATACAGGGAATAATGATGTTCAATGCTGAACTGAAGTCAACAAACAACATCCGTACATAAGTGTTGTTACTGTCCAAGTGTGTGAATCCAGAGTGCAGAACTGTGCATACTGCATACTACGGAGTTGTGCATACTGCATCCTCTGTGCTCCTATTTCTGCAGTAGGCAAATTGGTGTGGGTCCAGTGTAGGTGGGAGGCAGTCTTTGAGGTGTTCTAGGACAAGTCGCACTTCATGATGATGGGTGTGAGTGCTACGGGTCATCATCGATCAGGCACATTGGGGAGGAATGTTTCGGCACTGGTACAAGCTGTCAAAAAGGTGCAGGATATTTTCTTTATAAAATTGCCACTCAAAATGACACTATGAGCTGCAGAATACAAAAAAACGTGTCTACTTTACAGGACTGTAATACAACAAAGAATCAAATGAGTTCATGGCCTTACATTCCGTTTAATCTAAATATTCTTTTTTTATCACAATGAGTCTTTTCTGGAGATGAAACCCTTTTTTTTGAGTGTGCATCAGTTACAGTGTACACTACACTACACTACATTTGTTGTTTAGATGTTTAGATGTTGTTTAGAACACAACTGAACAGAGGACAGATAGTGTTTCTGTCTCCTCAATGGCAGTGTTAACCTCAGGTTCAACATTCCAGCTCCAGCCAAACTCTCAGATCAGATATTTCGGGATTTCTGATGTGGTTACATGATGATGTAGAGATGTTTAGTTTATGCTGCCCTCATGTGGAAGGACACAATAAACTACATGTAGCTAAACATAGTTTGAACACTACATTGTACAAGCTTTATATATTAGGTTCTCTGGGCTGATGGTGAGAAGTTTTATAGATAAAATGCTCATGAAAGTATCATGTAACAATGTGAACTGTGAAAATGTTTTATATTTCTACAGACTGGCCTTCTTTGAGCTGACATTCCAGTTCCGTACCACCCAACAGCTGCAGTGGGAGGTGATCCGTCACTACTCCAAACAGGTGACCTTTCACCCTGACACTATTTTTAAAGTTTCAAACCATCCAGAATGTTAGTTAAACGTATATATTGTCCGTTTACGATACATATTTATTTTGTATTTCTAATCATGTTCACATACACATGTGTACAGTATTTCTAAATATATTAAGGAAATATTTACATGTTTTTACTTATATTTTCCAATAATTTTTATTATATATTCATTATGTATAAAATTTATATATTTTTGTGTGGTTATAAAAACAAAATTTTTGTAAATAATACACACAAATAATAATTCCTATTTATAATAAAATTATTTATTGCATAAACTGATAAAAAGAAATAATTTCCATTTAGGATGGCATCAGCATGAGTAATTTATAAAATAATTGTTAATTTTGTTGAAACCAGTCCTTTAACGTCTGTTCTCGTGTGTGGTTTGTTTCAGGCTATCAAGCAGATGTACGTTCTGGTTTTGGGTTTAGATGTACTTGGTAATCCATTCGGACTGATCCGTGGCCTGTCTGAAGGAGTCGAGGCCTTCTTTTATGAGCCCTATCAGGTATAACATGACACATAATGACAAATACAGATACGAGATACTAAACATGAACTATTCTTTTCTCTTAATGTAAATAAATATATAAGTGTGTGTTCTGTAGGGAGCGATACAGGGCCCAGAGGAGTTTGTGGAAGGGATGGCGCTCGGTGTGAAAGCACTGGTTGGAGGTGCTGTGGGTAAGAGCTCTCTTTCTTTCTCTCAAATACATTAGTATTGAAATGAACCATTTCCTCACCTTCTTGTCAAGTCAAACCCTACTCAAAACACAAATGAAGATATTTAGAAGAATGTTATTAATTGCAGTGGCACCCATTTACTTCTGTTGTATAGACACATAACCAATGCAAGTGCCAGTGCTCAACATTGTTCAAAATATCTTCTTTAGTGTTCTGCAGAAGAAAGAAAGTCATTCTGTTTTGAAATGACAAGAGGGAGAGTATATGATGCCAGAATTGTAATAACCATACATACCTAATCTGTTGTATTGTCTTTCTCAGGTGGCCTCGCGGGAGCAGCATCTCGGATCACGGGTGCGATGGCTAAAGGTGTTGCTGCGATGACGATGGATGAAGAATATCAGCAGAAGAGAAGAGAAGCTATGAACAAGCAGCCCAGCGGCCTCAGAGAAGGACTGACGCGGGGAGGGAAAGGACTCGTATCTGTGAGGATCTTTACATCTTTGTGAAATATAAAAGATCCTCTAAGTTAACTTCATGTTTAAATATAAAACTTTCTCACACAGGGGTTTGTGAGCGGACTCACAGGAATTGTGACTAAACCCATTAAAGGTAAAGCAAAGCCACTGATTAAGTATTCTAGATGTGGAGAAATGTTAACATATTCATTCCTTTACTTGCTTGTCAAATCAAACCTGTATGGCATTCTTGCTCTTTAGAATAATTTGAAGAATGATGGGTACTGGCAACCATACACTTGTATTGGTTTTGTGTCTATCCAGTAGAAGTCAATGGGTGCCTCTTCAAAATATCTTCTCTTGTGTTCTCACACAGGTTTAAAATGACAGGACAGGCTAGTTATAATGACAACATTTTTATATTTGGGTGATTTAACCTCTTTGAAATGTTACTGTGTGTTTGTGTTTTCCTGTAGGAGCTCAGAAGGAAGGTGCTGCTGGTTTCTTTAAAGGAATGGGAAAAGGTTTGGTTGGAGCTCTCACCAGACCAACAGGTGGCATCATTGATATGGCCAGCAGCACTTTTCAGGGCATCAAGAGGTGTGTGTATTCTTTTGTGTATCTGTGTGTCTCTTCAGTTATTTGTTTGTTAAGAGTTAATTCTGTATCTGCGCTCATTTTCTCTTATTTGAATTCAGAGCTGCTGAGACGTCTCAGGACGTGGAGAGTTTACGCCCGCCACGTTTCATTCATGAGGATGGAGTCATTCGGCCATATAAGGAGAGAGAGGGAATAGGCAGTCAAATGCTTCAGGTATTTCAGTCAACACCTCGCCCATCTATGTGCTAAAGACCAAGACATTTAAAGGTTATACCTTTTTAAAAGGAATATTTCACATAAAAATTAATAACTGGTCCTCGAGTTGTTCCAAACCTGTCTATGTTTCTTTTCTTCTGTTGAGCTTACTGAACAATATTTGGAAGAATGCTGGCACACAATTACTCTCAGTAGGACAAAAGACCACAATATAAGTCATTTGGTGATTCAAGATGGCATAGATACAGTCTTTGAGTAAATATCTTTATTTATCTTCAGAACAGCAAGGAAATGTTGACAGGTTTCGGGCACCTTGATGGTGAGAAAATGATGACAATACATTTCTGGGTGACCTATATTCCTTAAACAGGCGAGGGAAACAGCAATATATAATATTATATAATTATTAGTCTCTTTGTCTATGATCAAATATATTGGATGTGCTTGTTGACCCCTAGAATTCTGCTAATATTTTCCTTTTAAAATAACCCATTGTTTGTTTGATCCCTAAACCTTGTTTTTGTAAGAAAACACAACAGGTCCATGCTGGTTTGCCTTGTAAAAATAAATATATATACATCCCTACCCAAACAGAAACTATAAATTGTATAGATTTAATAGTTTAAAGAAACTCGTGTCTACTGGTATGTGATAGATTCTTTCAAAGGAATGGTAACTGACAGATGGGAACCAATAGAAAGCTTTTAAGCCTAAATGAACATGTGATCTTCTAGTAATGTTGGTTGACCAAAGACTAAGTATATGCAAAAAGCACAATCCAACATCACATACTGTAAACATGCATCTAAACAGCAATATGCAATGGATCACTTTATTGTTCTTAATAAGAGTAAACGGATCAAAAACAACCCAGGTTATAAACTAGTTTTTTGTTTTGTCCAATCTTTGGAAGTTTTTGTCAGTTTAAGAATAAAACAAGAAGGTACAAAAAATAAATGAGAGGAAGGGAATGCTTGATTTTTGGTTCAGAGCTAACAATAAACCACATTAAGGTGCACAGGACGGATGTTTAAAACTGTTATTCTGTTCTACACAAAACACTTTTCTTAAGAAAATTATAAAAACAATGTTTGTTAGAACGATCAATTTCAATAATTCTTAAAAAATTATTTTATAAACGTTTCAATTTTTAATCAGAAGAGTTTGGCAATTAATATGACAGGATTTTTCTATGAAATAAACTTAATTTGCGCAACAAGCACCTTGCATTCTCATGTTTACATTATATATTGGTATTTTCTGACATTAACACATGAATTTCACGTTAGTTCAAATGTTAGCTTGCATATAACATATATTAGCATTTATTTCTAACAATTCTTTTGTCTTACCACGTGATGATAAAAAATCTGAATCTCTTTTAAGTTGCTTGAATGTAAAATTGTAATATCGACATGAAAAATCCTTATTTGCAAGTAAATTCTGACTTTACAAAACAAACCATATTTTAAAAAAACAAATAAAAGAATATATTTTATATATTAAAAAAATTTGAATTTATGACAACTTTCAACTGCAAAATTTGTACTTTAATTGTAATCCTCAATATTAAGTAGTATTACTTTCTTTGTGAATCTGGCTTTAGATCTGTTTCATAATAACTTGAAGCAGTCATTGATCTAATGATGTAGTTTGTGTGTAGTTATCATCAGATACCAATAGCACATAGCAGATCCTGTATTTATGATCACTGTAAAGAATTAGTTCACCCATCTTAAATTCAAACCTAGGATTTAGTTTCTGCAGACATTTCGCAAAATGTTAATTCTACTTTTGTTCACACCAAACATAAATGGTGACCAGGAACTGTCAGGACTTCATTTGAGGGCCGTCAGGGGAAAGCTAAATCTTATTTTTGTCATTGTTGGATCTTCACAATTCCTGCTCACCATTTACATTCATGACATAAAACAGAGCTGGGTAACTATTCTCTTAAATAGCTTTGTGTTTTTTACAAAGACAAAATATTCGACATGTTTGGAAAGACATGGGTAATTGATGTCAGACGTCATAGTTTCTCGTTTCAATGAATGATCTGTTTTTCTGACATGAGCTTTTCCTTCTCTTGTCATGTTCACAGAACAGAAAGACCTTCTCTCAGTGGAATATTATTGACAGTGATGAGGAGATTGATGATGACACATTTGTGTCTTTTAAACTCTAGAACTCAGGGCTTGTTCTTTTTTTCTGAAATGAGAAATGTTTCTAATGTTAAAGTGGTTTATAGTCTTTACATTTACATTTTACATTTAGTCATTTAGCAGACGCTTTTATCCAAAGCGACCTACAATATTCGAGGAATATATATATATATATATATATATATATATATATATATATATATATAAAAAACAACCACTGGTTGCACATGGAGCAATGTTTCCATCTACTGGTGAGAAGAGTCTCTATTTATAAATTAAACCAGTTTTACAGTGTAATATTAGCCTTGTTTTCTCTATTCACAGCCTAAAGAAAAAAAATAGATCTTTAAGATCTCTAAATGTAAATATTACTGTTAGGAATGTTTTGAAGTATTTACTTTTCATAATATAAGACCATCATCTGTCATGTCCATGAATAAAGTCTGTTTCAATCAGTTTTTTTCCTTCATTCCACATCCATCAATCCCAGAATGCATTTCAAAATCTCAAAACTGCCCACTACTGCGGAGCAGGGTTTGTTTTTTAATGCTGTTGTCTTCTAGAAAGCCACATGACTAACCCTTCTTTGCATTTTCAGATTGGAGAATGTTTTAACTATGGAAATCCACAAAATTTGCATTCTTTTATCCTGAACACATTCAAGCACACAAATAAACCAAAAGCCAACTTATCCAGCAAATCCTTGCCTTGCAATGATAAATCACAGACAAATATTATTATATATTAAAATACCAGTTCATCAGTCTACATATGATGTCCACACCATCAGAATCTAAAATAGAAAACGTCATCTTTGAGTAATATAATTAAAGGAAAGATTTGGCGATATGGGTTAAGAGTGTCCTGTTAACTGGTTTCTCCATTTGGTTTTTAGAGTATTGAAAATGGACGGTTTGCCAAATACAGGTACTTTGCTCACGCTAAGGTGAATGACTCAGATTTCCTGATGATAACTAAAAGGTTGGTGAATTTGTGTTAATATTAATCTTATTTTATTTAAATTACAGTTATTATGCTATTACTTAAATGATACCTTTAATCACAAGGCATGAGGAGGGGCATGCTCATGAATTTTCTCTGAATTATTTTAATTAGTTTGCAGTGAAACACAACAAAGATATTTTGAGAAATGTCCCAGTAGTTTTGTTTTCCTAAAATTTAAGTCAATTGTTATCAACATTCTTCAAAATATCTTTTTATGTGTTCTGCAGAAAATGTATCTTATCGAGCATGTACTGCAGTTTTGCCCTGGTGAATTATCCATGTTAACTATATATACATATTCAGCATGAAAGAATAAGACCATTCCCAATTTTAAAAAAACCTCAGGAATGACATAATGTCATTCAACAGCAATGTGAAAGAATGAGAGCATGACAAGACATGAAAAAACTGTGATAAAACTCGAGGTTAATTACAGTTGTATTGCTTAAAAGTGAATTTGGTATTTTCTGCAGATAAATGCAAATAGAAAACCTTTTTTAATTTGGTAGAAATATTGTGTAAAGATTACAGAATAAAACCAAAATAATCATTTGATTTGAACACATAACTATAAATAGTAAATTCAGAAAAACAAAATTGAAGTTGGAATAAAAGTGGTTTATTTTTTTTCATGACTGTTAATGTTTCTAGCCAATCATATATCATTCATATTGTGTCTTTTATCTTGTCTTTTTTGCTTTTTTTATGTCCTTTTTTGATTGTGATTTCATCTTTGCAGGGGGATATTTTTCGTGACAAAAGGAACGTTTGGTCAGTTGACATGTGAATGGCAGTATCTGTTTGATGAGTTCACTAAAGAACCAATGATTGTGGAGGGCAGAAGACTTCGCATAGAAGCAAAGGTACATCACCAAATATCTACAGATATTTGATATTTTGTCTTTATATACATTTATTTAAAATGTACTCTATTTTATTCATTTAACATCACAATCTTACATTTTTTTGCTTTATTACAGGAAAGAGTTAAATCTGTGTTTCATGCCAAAGAGTTTGGAAAGATCATCAATTTCAAAACTCCAGAATTAGCAAAGGTAATAAAATTCTATCTAAAACACTAAAAGTGTTGTTTTCATCTTTGCATTCATTGTAATCATTTGTTTTTGTCATTCACAGTGGGTTCTTACCAAACTTGAAGATGCCAGAGAATGTCTGCCAAAATAATCTTCATCAGTAAAGTCAGACTGATGCTTGGCTGTGCCTTTAATGCTGCGTTTGCAGCCGGATACTATACATTATACCCACAACGCAACAGTCTTACTGAACTCTACAATGACTGTTAGATTGTGCATCTGTACATGATGTGCATGTGTGTGGTTTACATGACATGAAATCTTTCCTGAATCCCTCACTGCTGCTCTCAGACGTTGTTTTTGCACTTTCATCGACAGAGTCTCTTATTTGCGTGCGGTGAACAGCAGAACTCATTTTCATGTTACGTCTTTACAGCGTGCTTCTACACACACATCATTAACTGGATCTACGGAAGATCGTTTGCTCTTTATAAAATGTCTTTATATCAGAATTATCTAATCATAAATTAAATTAAGAATATTAATGAAGACCAATAAACTGTTCATATAGGATTTATCATTGGAAAATTGGAAGTGTTTGTGGTGTTTAAAAGAAAATGTTTGGAAATACGAGTCCAAGAGAGCGAGGATATTTTAACAAATTTGCTTTTGCATGAAATGTTATTTTTCCTCCTGGTGTATTTATTAAAATTGAATGCTTTGTCTTAGCACACAAAAGTAAAGAATCAGTAAAGACAACAGTAAAAACTTGCTTGAATGCTCTCTGTCTGTTCAGCCATCATAGAAAGTGACACCTCTCTTTTTTATGAAATAGAGTAGTGGCTGTGCGTTTCATCGCTTTTTTTCTTCTTTTTCCCTGATAATGTTTCATCCAAAATGACTTCACGTCTGCATCTATAATGTCAGCAATGCCAAGCTTCTGATCACCATCAGTTCTTGATTGATAAAATAAAGTCCTGCCAAACATTTTATCATTTCTAAATCCATCTGACTCATGAAATATTACCTATAAGGAGAAAGTAAACGTTACACGTTTCAGTCCAACAATTACATGACCCTAATATGCTAGAGATATTCTTTCCTGAAAATCACATTTTTACATACAATTGATATGTTTCTTCATAGCATGTTATGGCATTAAAAAGGTTTGTCTTGCATTGGCATTAAGCGATTTACTTTCACCTGTTTGTTAATGTTAACATTATATATCTCTTTAGAAATTCCATAAGGCCGCTGCTATAATACAGACCTGCAGGAATCTTTGAACTGTCATTTATTTGTGTTGTACAATATGACGCTGTTGATGTTTGAAATCAACTCCCGCTATCACCACATCCAATGAAACACATCTGTAATGTTTATAATATTTTGGGTGTTTATTTTACTTTTCATCAGCATTTTATAGAATTTTTGTTACTGCGCCTTTAACTTTTTAACAAGCAGCTGTTAACAGTCTATGTTTGTTTATCGCTCTGCCTAGCAGCTAGTAATAAAACTATTTATATTATATTTAATCTATAAACATACACATGTATATTTTAATGTAAATGAATTGTGTTAAATTAACAGTAAAATAAATTAAACATTATATTAATTTGAAAAACGATGTGTTGAATTGAGGCACTTTCAGGAATGTGATGTAATTTTTATTATTGTTTTTGAATTAAATCTGTACAGACAGTAATTCACATAGATGCCATTGGCATATACAGACTTTTCTCCCTGCCACAGCTGATGTATCTTTCATTTTAGCTGTGAAAGATGAAAGACTTTTCAATAAAAAAATACATTCTGTACTCTAGAACAGGTTTATTATGTTTGCGTTTCATTTTAATCTATGCCACATTATATATTATAGGCCATACACATACAGTCATTGTAGGGCTGTCCTTTAACCCAATTTAATGAATGATATTAATATTGTTAAATTTAAATTGTTAATTTAAATAAGCAAAGAATAAACATAAATATATATTTTAATTGAATAAATATTATCAAAGCAGATACAGATATTACAGTACAAAGGCACTTTTAGGTTCTTGCTACAACTTGCTTTCAACATTAACATATAGATACAATAATAATTTAAACTCAGGTCTACACAAAAGGTTTGTGTTGTTTGCTCTTAGAATTTCAAGTCAAACACATCATTAGTTAAAATAAAACATTCATGCCCTTGATTTTAGATACAGTTAGCCATGTATCAGAGATATGATAAAGTTATTCTACATCAAGCCAAAAGCATTTTTAAAACTAACATGTAAACTATTTTTCTTTTAAATACACTTATACAACGTATGTTTTATCCATTACATGAGCAACAGAAATTGAGTTTTATTATGTGCCTTAAAACGTTGATCTTTTGTAATGTCTACTCACAGAAAGCCAGCAGCTCATGTGTGCTGGATATGATCTAATCGGAGGACTTCAACAAGATGTTGTAATGGATAAACTGTCGATCTCTGGGACCCCGGTTCACATCTCACTCCTAATGCAATTCCCCAATATACTTCCTCAAAGTCTTTAGTCAGCATTAGAATATAAATAAAGTCATGTGATAACTACTTCTATTCAACACTAGATCTGAAGGGGTTATTTAGACTAAGGGCTCGTGACCTTCTGGTTAAGGATTACATGTGGGTTTTAAACCAGGTTGAACTCTTTGAGATTCTGTTTGATGATGGTGTCTTTCACAGCAGCAAAGATCAGACGGATGTTCTCTGTGTCAGTGGCGCAGGTGAAGTGAGAATAAAGAGTTTTCTCTTTGTCTTCATTTTGCTCGAGGTACATCTGAAGAATGAACTCCTGGGCGGCTTTCGCATCATTTTTGGGGCCTACAAAATAAGGCGAGTTATTTAATATATACTCTATAATTGTGTTTTTACCGCAGGAATTCCACAATATTTCATTTGATGGCTAATTCGGATGAATTTAAATGTTGTGAGTACAAAAAAACAAGTGATAAAGCAAAAGCACATTGTAGTAAAGGAGTTTCATGCATTAATGCTTTACACTTTCAAACATGTTGAGTTGTCATGTTAAATGGGATCTTTTTGTTAAAAACCGAGTTAGACACATGACCTTTGAATTCTTGTATAGTTGTATAGAGGTATAGTTTTTTTATCTTTTATCTATTTACTTAGTGTAACGTGTACGCACCGGGGGAATGAGAGTAACGAAATTTCGATTCTTTGTATGTATGTACTGTACATGTGAAAGAATTGACAATAAAGCAGACTTGAACTTGACTT
Source organism: Triplophysa yarkandensis (assembly GCA_033220385.1). NCBI lineage: Eukaryota > Metazoa > Chordata > Actinopteri > Cypriniformes > Nemacheilidae > Triplophysa > Triplophysa yarkandensis. Next base: position 6,238,754 of record CM065662.1, on the reverse strand, counting down.
GAACTTGAATGACATCGTATTTCTGCGCTCAATACACCACGCTTTTATGTTTCACTAGGGTAGTCACGTGAGTCTTATTGGCATAAAAATCTTTTCTGGGATTGTTTTGGAAAGAACACATGGTGCTGTCCTTCAATTGATCTAAACTAAAAAATGTCATCGACATACAGTTTGCATTTATTTTAGTGTTTTAAAGCAGTCATCATAGAGTCCTTTTCATTCTATGTTTGACGTCTAATGAAACATTATAACTTTAAGAAGTTCTTGACAAATACAACTGGCTTAAACTGACCTGCGGACCATCAGGAGCCCGAGATAGACACTTTATTGAGTATTGTGAATATGTTTATCCTGCTGTGATTTGAGAGTTATATAAATGTCTGACCTTTGAATTCTGGGAAGTATGTGGCCAGGTGAGAGTTTCCGATCTTCTCCTGCAAGATGTCCGTCTTATTGAGGAACAGGATCACAGAGGACTGCTGGAACCAAGGATATGTGATGATGGTTTTAAACAAAGCTTTACTCTCCTCCATACGATTCTGGAATACAACACACAAACCATCAATTCCTCTTATCATCACTTTTTATTCATATTCACTGATATCTTTTCATTTAAACTAAACTAGTAGAAACTCTTATCATTAAGAATTTAGACTTATTTCAGTGCAATTAAATTAACAGATGTGTTCTTGTACAATTTACTCGTTAAAACTTGTGTGATTGAAATAACATATTCTAAAAAAGGTTTTAACTAAGCAGAAAAATGTTAACGAACACAACTTATATCCCGAGTCATCCGCCTTCCTTTATAGACATTAGGTCAGAGAAGCCCGATGACATCACTGACCTCATTGTCACACTCCACCAGAACCTGATCATACTCGCTCAGGGCCACCAGAAAGATTATAGAAGTGACATTCTCAAAGCAGTGGATCCACTTCCTGCGCTCTGACCTTTGACCTCCCACATCTACCATCCTAATGACATCAATTATAAACGTAGAATCAGATGATCATGACAAACAGAAGTTTGGGTACATAAAGCAAAATGTTTTTGGTTCACATGTCAACTGTAGGCCTACTTGTGTTTAATATAATGTCTATATAACATCCTTTAATGACTTGATAATATACAATGAAACTGTAGAAAAGTGTAGATTTTGACATGCGTAACAATCATTGAAATGTTAAAATCTAATGTAACCGACATTAAGGTTTACTATAAGTCATGTCTGCTTTAATGTGAAAGCAAATTTTGCACATTTATAAATGATGGTAAGGTAAGGGAAAGTGTAGAAAGTTCACACAATGTGTAAAAACAAACATGTTTTAATATAGGCAACCATTTTTATGTCAGTTAGAGGCCGCAGATATTCATATTCTCACTTGAAGATGACATTCTCCAGATCAAATGGATACTCGATTATTCCTGTAGTTGGAACTCGGACCCTCAGAATATCCTGTTCAGATGGGACATAGGCTTCTTCTGACACCCGATCCAGGTCACTCAGATAGCTGCGACGGGTAGCAGATAGCAATGTAATATCATATAGACAATTTAAGAACACATTTTCACACCTGTCAAATAACAGGTACATATAAATGGTTTATATGTTTAAAATAGGAACACTGACTATTTGGCAGAGTCGGTTAGCTGATATTCTCGACGGCGCTCATAGCATTCCTGAATTCCTGCGTCATTCCACAGATTACGGATGGCGCTCACTTGACTTTCATCCAAACGCAGGATCTTATCAATCTCCATTTCATTCACCATTGTGCCATGACCCTGAAGAGACAAACACAACCAATGAAGCTTTACATTTCAGAACTGGAGCACAGAATATGGGCAGAAACGTGTTTATGTTGTCAGGATTTCTTAAAGGTGTTTAAATGATTATTCGCATTGATGAAAAATCATTATAGCATTACAGGTTCCTCAAAAAACACTTCAGTCCCAGGTTCTTTAGAGGAGCGTATCACACTGTTTCACTGTTACAGACTCTTAAACACATTGAGTTGTCATGTTTCAGGTGTTATGAACTGAGTTATACGCATGATGGCAGATTTCTGTGTTCAACACATTCCTCCTGTACAGCCAAAGTTAAAAAAGTTTATATGTTCAGCCCATCACTGTCATTAGAACACAAGTTATTTATTGGTCGTCTGTTTGTAAAATCCCGTCCATGCACCAATCAGAGAAGAGCACATGGATCCGTGTGTATATTCCAGCGGAAGTCTTCATTGACCACGAGTGATGCTCACGGTCCCGCAGGACCTCGACTTTATCCAGAAATAATCCTAAAGCTAAATCTGTCTTCTGTTAATGTGAGGAAATTTAAGATTTTCTGAGATATGAACAACATGATTCTACACTACAATTAGATTAACAGAAAGTTCTTGTGATAGCCCTCCTTCAAAGAACATTTCTTTCTTCATTTTTATAATCTGAAGTTTTTTTCACCACCAAGATCTTTTTGGAACCGAAAACTGAAGCAATGGTATTTATAAGAATGTAGAATAAGAATGAAGATTTTAGTATGTTTACATTTTACATAACTGCAACCTTAAGAATGAACTGACATAATAAGTGTTTGCCAAAGGAAAAGAACATCACATGTGTACAGTATTGTGTGTTTGTGTGTTTGTGTTTGTTACCTGATTCTCTGAGTTTGCATAGGCAATACTGAGCGTTTCCATCGCTCTACACATGGACTGCATTGCAAACACAATGTTCTGATGGACCAGCTTAACGTATTCCTTCTTATCTTCATCAGTGTAACCTGTGCCGTGAATTATTCTCATCTGTTTGATGAAGGTACTCTTTCCACTTTCACCAGTGCCTAAACAAGGGAAATATGACTTATTATTTATTATTTCAAAATCAAATTCAAATCAGAATTACTCAGAAAACCATTGCAAATACTCGTGACGTGCAGCATCCTTCACAAAAGGGAAATTTCACGTCTAAAGTTTGAATTTTGCATTGACAACCACTGCTTGAAGGAACAGACACATGTACATTCTTTGTCACAAGACATTTTTTTTTGTATTATTCACATGAACAACCGTTTCCTTATAAACACATCAATAACAATACACACTTGAAAGTGTAAAAACTGATGTTTTTAAAAATAGATATTCCAAGGAACTGCTGGAAATCAGAGAAGCAATGAAAGAGTGATACCCATGTTATCCTGATAATGGCCTTGAAAACCTAGGATGATGTTCACCAGATAACGCCATTATCCACTGATGTAAACTTATCAGTGGAATTCTGATGACTTGGATTCCGGACATGAACAACTTCTTTAATGTAAGCTGATGTTTTCCCCCAGAGTTAAACAAAAGTTAAATCGAACTTGTGTTTGGTTCCGGCAGCGATATGACAGAAGTGATTATGTTGGACAGACTTTGTCCGAGTTGTGTTTATATACTCCAGCTGATTAAGCTTTAGTCTGGACGACTGCAAAATATAACTAGACTGGGCCAAACTATAGCTAAAACTATTTCACATTGGGTTTACTAAAGAGTTACTCCAGAAGAGAGTATTCTTACACCTAAAACTGACCGACTATTGAATCTAAAAGCAGAAAATCTCTTCATATGACCAGGTTTATTATATCTGTTGAATGAGATGAATCTTTAAACATGATACACATGAAAATATCTAGTTTTAAAACAAAATAATGTTTTCAATGTTCATAATGCCATTTCACAATCACAAGAGAATGTCAAAACCAGTGAAAGAAGCTGGACGAGGTCTCAGTGAGTTATCTTTCTTATACTTGTCTGTAAACACTCTTTAAGATGAGTCTGACACTTTCAGCACACTTCTCCATGTGCATGTGCTCACCACACAACTTCTTTTTATTTTCTTCTTCAATCACATAATCAATTACCTTTCTTATTCTCTCTCTCTCTCTCTCTCTCTCTCTCTCTCTCTCTCTCTCTCTCTCTCTCTCTGGTCTCTCTCTCTCTGGTCTCTCTCTCTCTCTCTCTCTCTCTCTCTCTCTCTCTCTCTCTCTCTCTCTCTCTCTCTGGTCTCTCTCTCTCTCTCTCTCTCTCTCTCTGGTCTCTCTCTGGTCTCTCTGGTCTCTCTCTCTCTCTGGTCTCTCTGGTCTCTCTGGTCTCTCTCTGGTCTCTCTGGTCTCTCTCTCTCTCTGGTCTCTCTCTCTCTCTCTCTGGTCTCTCTGGTCTCTCTCTCTCTCTGGTCTCTCTCTCTCTCTCTCTGGTCTCTCTGGTCTCTCTCTGGTCTCTCTGGTCTCTCTGGTCTCTCTGGTCTCTCTCTCTCTCTCTGGTCTCTCTGGTCTCTCTCTCTCTCTCTCTGGTCTCTCTGGTCTCTCTCTCTCTGGTCTCTCTGGTCTCTCTCTGGTCTCTCTGGTCTCTCTCTGGTCTCTCTGGTCTCTCTCTCTGGTCTCTCTCTCTGGTCTCTCTCTCTGGTCTCTCTCTCTGGTCTCTCTCTCTCTCTCTGGTCTCTCTCTGGTCTCTCTCTGGTCTCTCTCTCTCTCTCTCTCGCTTTCTCTCTCTCTCTCTCTCTCGCTTTCTCTCTCTCTCTCTCTCTCTCTCTCTCTCTCTCTCTCTCTCTCTCTCTCTCTCTCTCTCTCTCTCTCTCTCTCTCTCTCTCTCTCTCTCTCTCTCTCTCTCTCTCTCTCTCTCTCTCTCTCTCTCTTCCTGCTGGTTTCAAGTAAGAAGGTCCAATGAATAATAACAAAAGCAGGCAGCCAGCAGATATAATATCAGGTTCAGATTATATTTATCTGTTCATGTGTTTTACTTAAATAATTGCATATACAAATTATATTTATTAGACTTTTTCCTGATTTTTAAACAATATTACTAACTTGATTATTATCCATTTTGATGTAAATGAGATTTTTAAACTTACTTCAAAGTAAATAATTGATGAAAATATTGTAATGTTTTGAAATATTTTATGTCTGATGCTTATTTTCTTTCATATTAAATATATGGCAAGTGTACAAGCATGCTGTTCTAATGAAAAATGTATAGCTTGAATGCACTGAAGTCAATTTGGTTAAGAGCATCTAGCAAATCTTTATTTATTTATGGCTTCTAACCTTAATTCTGTTGTCAGCAGTATGTTCTGACAGTGTTCTGGATCTTATGTAACTTCTTTGAAAAGTAAAATCTTTCTTGGAGACCGATGTCCATATGACAAGCGTCTTCTTTACATGAATTAGCATTTCGTGAATGTCCTGGTGACACTGCATTCATTTACACAAATGAAAATAACTAGATTTGAATAAGTCCACATAAGAAATCTTAAGTCCTCTCAGATTGTTTATTTAATACAGATTTTCTATTTAATAGAGCAGGGTAAACATATTTGACATAATGTTAAGGTTTCTAAAGGTTGTCGTTTTATATAAAAGAAACTCTTCTAACATTTATATCTAAATCTTTAACTTTTTATAATCTTACACGTCAAAGGCTCCTAATGGAACCATTTAAATAAAGATTTCTTCTATGGCATAATTAAACACCTTTACTTTTTAACATTTTTTTTAAAATGCAAAATATATTTATTTGAATTAAAATTGATCTCCTGCAGTTCAACAAATATTTTTTTATAAATATTAAACCATTAAATAATTTTAAATTATACTTACATGTAACTTAACTCATTTATGAACAGTTAAAAAGAATTATGGCTTTTACTTTAAAGTTTGTGAATCTGTTTTTTAAACTATAAAACAAAAGGGTAACAATTTGAAACATACAGTATAAATTAAGTAAAAATTAAGTACATAAAATTTAAATGACTCAAATAATATTTCTTTGAGTTTTATTAGTATGATCAAGAATATTTTTGATTAAATAATATATGCAGAATATAAAGATTTTTGTTTCTACTTAAAATGTCACAATGATTTTAAAAGATTTTTAGTTATTTTATCTTTTTATTTTGATATCAACTAAGCCACCTGATTCTTTTTAAAGCATAACATATGTGTTCATTTAAAGCACAGATTTAACTTCACAGAATTTTTCACAGATTTTTAAATGTCAAAAAAAAGCTTTTTGGTATCACCCTCCCTCAAAAATAATGTGAGAACCGTCACGCAGTGCAAGAACAGGGTTAGGGTATTGAATTGAACTTGTCATAACCAAAAAGTATAATAGACGTCCTGATGCAGATGTTTTGTTTCAGAAGTATCAAACTGAAATGTGTCCTTTAAATCAGGTTCTTTTCTGACCTTTGGTTGGGTCTGTCCCAAGGGTGAAATGCTTATTGTGGACAGTGTAATAATGAATCTACAGGGAGTTTGAATCCACTCCCAGTCTTCTGCACAGGTGAGTTCAGGAACAGAATCAAGGATCTCTTTTGCTCGGAGTCTGTATAAAGGGAAGTTTGCATGTGTCTTCTGCACACCCTCTGTATATTGAAGGTTGGTGAGTGAAGGAGCTGCTGTTGTGGAAAGGTTGTTCATACAGAACTTCACTAGGCTCTGCTTTGCATGCTTTTGCATAGCGAGAACAGAGCTGGTGGCCATGTGGCCAGGAACTGATGTAGAAAACTGTCATTGCAGCCGAACCACATATATACATACAAGTCTTTCATGACAAATTCTAACAGATATCAGTCTTAAAAATGCTTCCTTTGTAATTCTATGTGCTCTATATTAGTAACTGATACCTTGCATGGATCTATAAAGGATCATGTACATTAAATCTATATCATACCCAGCAGCAGCAGCTTCATCTCTTT
>CM065662.1:6129516-6231522 GCA_033220385.1 Triplophysa yarkandensis | reverse complement strand
AATGGTGACAAATGATCTTTGAAATTGGAGGATCATTAGCTACGGAAGTCTGCTTCAATACTCATTACAGCACATTTATGAAAGTCTGAGCAACATTTTCACAAGGTTCTGAAGTAGAACCAATCTTTTGTTAACTACGTGAAAATCTTGTTTCGAATCATTTTTTGGGTTAAACTTAAAGTTCACCCCACATAAAACTTTTGTCATAACTTACCCTCACATCATTCCAGATTTATTCTGATTGTTTTATACAAAACAGTTTTATTTTTACTATACTTTAAGCCTTTCCTATACTGTCATAATTTACTCACACTCTTATCATTTTAACCCTGTATGTCTTTCTTTACACAAAATAAGGTCTTTTGAAGAATGCTGATAACCAAACAGCACTGGCATCCATAAACTTTTCATAACTTACCCTCCTTATGGACATGAAACCAATGCTAGTTACCATATTCTTCAAAATATCTTCTTTTCTTTTCTGCAGTTGTAATGGTTTGAAATGAAAAGAGAGTCTGTAAATGATCCAAAAACTCCTAATTTTGGGTGAACTATTATTTTATGATCAATACATGTTTTAAAGAATGTTGATAACCAAAGAGAACTGGCATTCATTTACTTTTATTTTATGAACACAAATGCAGGTTAATAAGTTATAATTCTTTTTTTATTTATAGTTTTGAAATGACAAGGAAGTGTATATTCTTATTTTTGAGTGAACTGTCGCATTGAGATCAATAAATGTCAAGTATTGTTAACTCATACAAACTAATGCCGTGTAATCATGTAAAGAAATCCATGCAAGAGCTACCAAGCCGTTCAGATTCACACACTTTTTTAATCCTGACATACGTAAATTCTGGTATTTGTGTGCTTATTTAAAATGTTGCTTTCATTAAAAGACGAAGAACGACATTAAACATTCAGTGGGTGGTTTAAATTCAAACTTTTTCAAAGACAAGTTTCCCGTTGAAGAACAAGAAAATAGGCATTGCTTGATTTCAAAGTCTTCTTGAAGTCTATTATCCTTCAAGCTTTCTGTGAAGAGAAAGCAAATCGAATTCCCATAAAGTCATTCTTCAGAAATGCAAATGACAAGAAAAGCGTATTAAAACGCGGCATAATTATTTGTGATGATGTCGTTTTTAACCTTTACAACCGCAGCTGTCCAACTAAAGCCTCGGTTCACGGGTGAGAGTGTGTTTTATTATGTGGAGATTCACTATAGAAACATAACAACCGTTCTCTTGGGTTGCCTAGCGTTTGAATCACATTCTCAGTTCATCTATGAGCGAGTTGCCTGGTGACATCTGCAGCCATGCGCCTGAAGTTTTAATGATGCCACTACCGTCTGATTCATGAAGGTCATTATGCATGTTGACTTCCTGTTCCACGAACAAGGACAGTGCACCTGCTGTGCGTGAAACATGCTTGTGGCAGTTTCAATGTCACTGCAAGTAATTAATGAGCGCGAATAAACTTCATATGTAAATGCTATGAGTGAGTTACTGTACATGTGAATACCTAATAGGATTTACTGGCTTATCTGTGCAGCACAAAGCTTGCATAAGGTGGGCCGGAGAAAACGCTTGCATTTTTCCCCCCGCTGAACGTAAGTGCAGTCCTGCAAGACATATAACAATCTTTAAGCATTTGTTCACCCAAAAAATAAAATTGGGAAAATTCTATCATTGTTTACTAACCTTCTTGTCATTTCGAACGGTATGAGTTTTTTTTTTTCTCTGCGCTGATTAAAATGTTTCATGTGGTTTTGTTAATATCACACTTTCATTTAAAAAAAGTTTCATTTTCTTAATAAAAACAAACTGTGTAAATACAAAAATAATCGAGAAAAAATCCAACAGTTATTTTCTTTAAAATGTAAAATTTTCACATCTATGTAGTAAAAAATAAGTATTTGGTTAACAAATATAACGTTGCAACTACACCGATATTTATTTTAATTTTTTTGTGTGTAAAAAAGTAAAAATTAAGTAAATATGCGGATTAAATGTTGAGTGTGCAAATCACAAAAGAAGATATTTTGAAGTATGCTTGTAAATGAGCAGTGGTTTCAACCATTAACTTGCCCTGGTTTTGTATTCTTAGACTATAAGTGAATGAATTCTGACACTGTCTGGTTACCACCTTTCTTCAAAATATCTACTGTGGTGTTCTGCAGAAGAAAGTGATTAAAATGACACCAGGTTGGTGAAATATCACGCCTGAATTTGTTTGCTTGTTGTAGAAGATATACATCACACATAAGAAATATTGATATTAACAAATAAAATAGTATACAAATAACTCTTAAACCCAATCTAAATAATAGCATGATGTACTACTGTTTATATGGGCTTTTTTGACTCAAAGCCACACTTTCACATGTACATTTGGCCATCATCTTATATATTCCTGTGCATATAGCACATGTGAAATCAAGGAGACTGTAAAGTGACCGATACACAATGGAAATTAAAGGGAAGGATGCCGGACATCTGCAGGTTCCACAATTTCAATAAACCACCGAGCGTCCCAATAAACTCATGAGGAGAGAGGGAATATTTTATCTTTTACAAGCAGCCGCCACCTCTTCTGAATGTTAAATCAAACCCACAACCTCCGTGTCTAATTCAGGACTATAAATCGCACGCTATGATCTCCTTCTTAATCAAGCTAAGCGCAAGCCTCTAATAAAAGATGATAGCCCTAGCGTTTTGCAAAGTCAAAGTAAAATATTTTGTCTGTGAAGCAAGCGGGCAGGACACTTTGCATGTCATATAAAAATTTGTACCGCGGTAAAAAATAAATATTACACACACAATAAAGCCATTCTCTCGGTCACAAAGGTACACAGAGTTCTCTATCATTTTCCGTCACTGGTAAAATAATACATTTCCCTGATGCAGTATGTATATAAATAGGACGAAATATTGGAACATTTTGTGCCTGCGGGTAAAGCGCCCATTTCCCTGGATGGCGCACATGCAAATCAACCTCATCCACCAAGATAAGAAACATTAAACAAATACCGATACAGGTCTTTGTGCAAGATCATACTGGACACATACATTTCACAAAAAATGTATATCACGTGCTGATTTTTAAGGACATTTTGCCAAATGCATTACCATTTAAGAATAGGTTGTTCTATGAAGACTATGACATCATTGAAATACTTTCAGTTGCCCATTTTTGCACGTTGTATTTGGCTGACTTGGCATGCAGTTCGTTACTGAATAAAGTCCTTCCTCTTTTAATTCTCAATTCCAGGTACTGAAACCATAGGGCAGTCCTATGCTAACCTCCACCCCGTCCAAAAAAACAGAAAGTCAACAAAGCCAAGCTCTGGTTATTACGTCCACAGTTCACCAGCGAGGTCTAGTATCCGTCGCCTCTTGACTATTTCTGGTGTGTTCGCTGTGCATGATTGATAGCTTATAAAACCTTTTTTACAGTTGTGACATTTCGCTGAAACAAGCCGGGTCTGAACTTTCCATCTGGTGCTACCTGCCTTCCGTCCGCACCCTCAAAGTCATCGACTGTCCTTGAGCCCCGCCGTCATGCTTTGATCAGAACTCTTTAGGGAAAGGGCAGGAACCCACAAGATTAATGTTTTCCCAGGGCATATTACAGCCCGGCGCCCGCTAGCCTAATCGCCGACAACAGCTTATTGTTAATGCAGGGGGTGTGCGGGGCTACTTACCAACACAACTGCCACCAATGTCATATTTGTGGCGCACCCCGCAGGGCACTTAGCGGCACGGCTCCTCAGTGCGTTAATGCTCGCCAGTCTGACGAAAGCCGGATGAAAGGAGAGAGGAAGAGAAGTTCTATCACTTTACCTTTTGATATTGGTCCTCTGTAATTGGAGTGGCGTATCCTGTATGTAATTCCCCAAATTAAGCCAATGATAAAACCGGGTGGTTTTCAGAGCCGTGTACTTTAGATCCTCTTCTCTGTAATTAAATAATTACTCTGTTTGTTCTTTGTTTATTAAGCTGATGGCTAATTCACATTCAAATTGCAATAATTCATGCATACAAGGCCAACAACGAAGCCATTCAGCTGATTTTTTCAATGTTTGCTTACAACTAAAATGTATTGTAATGGTATTGTTTTATACAATTTTATAGGATTGAAATTTATATTTACTTTCTGAATGTTTTTAATTTACATAATGACTGTTAATGTTAAAAATCAGACTGATGATTTCTCTTTAGATTTAAGCTACAGCATAAATGAAAATGTATTTGTGTTCTGTGTAGAGAAAATGTTACATTTACATTTAATCATGAAGCTGACGCTTTTGTCCAAATCGTCTTACAATTGTGCATTTGGAATACAATTAACACTTCAGAGCAAACAGGGGTAAGATGTCTTACTCAAGGACACTTCAGACATTGTCTGCGGACAAAGAGCTTCGAACCCACAACCTTCCGCTTACAAACCCAACTCTCTAACCATCGGACCACGACTGACCTGAATGTGAGGACAGGGGTTTTGAAGTGTGTCAGGGAAAGACGGAAAGGAACGTTTTTTCGGGGTGAAAATGGAGCCTTAAAACTCTTTGTAATGCCCAGATTGTTCCTCTATTGTGGAACCGATCCAGAGAAGGTGCGAGATGGGATTTAGTAAATTTTTTGGATAGCACCACCTGACGTCCCTCATTGGCTGAGCTAAAAACAATCACAAATTTGATTTTCAATACTAACAGTGATTCTATGAAGATTAAATGTAATCTTTACCATTAAGCTTAAGCTAGTTAATATTATCATCCATCTATCTGTATTGGTTTAGTTGGACTCTAAATAATAGGCTATTGATGGAAAAGTTTTGTATCGGTGCATCTTGTTATGGCTTTTGTTGGGTGGCGAAATATTTGTAAATGATGTTAAATATAGAAAAAAATGCCCCTGAACATTCTTTACGAACTCACATGAAAGTCCCTTGATGACGGTCCCTTGAGTCTAATGATGGACGGATGACATCACAAGATCGCACATATTCACAGGCAGCTATCCTGATGTGTCTAAAGCAATTTGCATCCCAGTCCATCCTGACCTCTTCATCAAGTAAGTATTGCATTATGGACACACTGTTTTACTGTTTTACTAACCAATGTTGTTCAGCTGCTTTGACGCGATGTATTTTGTTTAAAGCGTTATAGAAATAAAGATGACTAAAGTCCCAAGAGAGTGTATAAGGAAGCTTTGGTGGATTTTAGTTGTGTTCACCAGTAAATGAACCCAAAGTTTAATTCATGTTTTGGCAAAATAAAGATTACAAGAAAAAAATCCTTTTATTGCCATTTCCTCTGCAAATATGTGTTCTAAAGCGGATGCGATAAGAAGTTCTGGTGGATGTTTCCAACAATTTTTATCTTCTATGCAGCGCACAAACCAATTCCACTGTCTCTTTTGTCTTAGCTGGATATTTATTATTCACAAAAATGACTTTTATTTCCTGTTGCTATGTGGCATCAGCCTAAAATGAGTTGCACGCATAAAAGAGCTTTAATTTGTGCATATGCCCATTTTAAAATATCAAGTAGATCCTACCAGCTGATGCAATGTTTTTTGCCAATACAAAATGATCAAAACTAGAAAAAATGCTTTTATGCATTTATTTCATTTCAGTGAATCTTCTCTTAGAATTATATGCAAGTAACAAAATCAAATAAAAATGATATACTTAATGTAAACTGCATGATATTTCAAATGTGAACTTCATAGGCTTGCTACATAGAGTTTTTGGGTGAATTATCCCTTAAGTATGTCATGTTTTAAAAACTTTCACGTTCTGAACTTAAAACTTATTTGTTCGGTTGACCACAGTTCTTATTCAAAGATGAAACTATCATACACAGTTATTGTAAAGAACGTCCTAGCCAAAAAACCAACATATTACTTTTGTACTGTCATTTCCTATAATTCAATGCTTCAATTATCCCTAAACTGCATTCAATGTCATATTTCCAAGTCAAACTCATAAAATCGCGTTCTAACATGACATGTTTTAAAAGTTAAAGGCCCATGTAACAGCTTTTCACAAGGAGATGCCAAGCCTGAGTGGAAAGCATTAACCCCTATCATCTGCCAGCGAGCAAAATGCCAAAAAGAGCAGGAGATCACAGAACAGTTAGCGTAAACATGGCGCTTGTGACAAAACACGCCATTTTTTGGCAGAGCCAAGGTGACATGCAAGGCCTACAAGGGTAACGGAAGAACAGAACACACTGAGCGAGAGGATGGCCAAGGATAAGGGGCTCTTATCCAACACCCGTCCCCCCCCAAACTATAATCTTCTATGCTGATGGAGTGAATTTAACTTAGATGAAACCTCATGCTTGACCTAGTCGCTTTCAAAGGCATAGAAAGAGATTGGTGACCCGATAAGGGATGAATGAAAAGAAATGGAGAGAATAGAAAGGTGCAGAGAGTGAAAAGAGGACCTTCAAAAGATCAAGAAGGTTTCCACGAACTGATCTAATACACACTGTAAAAATGGGGTCGTTAGAATTACATAAATGTATAATGTATATCGGTTCCCCATAATAAATGAAGATGTTTTAACATAACAGTTTTTTATTTTTAGAGATATTATGTTTAAACATTTGTAGTGTGATATTTTTTAGATGAAAAAGTGCATCAGTCTGTGCATCGCTGCATAGAGATCCCCAAGCTGTTGACCTGTTGTTGTTATTTATGACAAAAGCCGTAGGTTTTATAGTTGTATATTTCATATACCATTGAAGTATTATGCAAATCACATGTTCTAACTTAATTTGAGAATTTATTCGAGAACCTTGTTTTATTCTATTTTTATATTCTATTTTTACCATGGAGTTTTTTATTATTTTAACTTGTTTAAAAAACTATGTTTACTGTTAATAATAATAATTAATGAGGTTTTTGTTAACAACGAATAATGCTCTGCATTTTTCCAACAAATTTACCCAAAATTAACAGGACAGTGAGTTAAAATTGAGGTACGTACAGAACTGTGAATTTTGTTCTGAATACCCAGAATACCCAGAACCCTGAATATGCCAATTAGCCCCGCTTTGACTCGATCACATTCTGCGATTCCAGAAGCGGATAAAACTAAAAATGGAACTAATGAGGATTTTAAAACCAACATTAAACTTTGCATGCGGGAGTTGTTCGCTATTTTTGAAGAAATCATGTAACAGAAAAAAAAGGGTTGTGTAAGCCTACTTAAATTTATCACGTACATCGGATGCACACGATTTTTCTAGTTTTATTAGAAATTATGTAAAAAAAATTATTAAGTTCCACATCCATACTTTAAGTAATTCCAGTAATTTTTCGTGGCATTTGTTTTTAATAGGCAGAAATAATGGTAATTTAAATGTTAATTTCCATTAAAAATATACAATCTCTACCTCTATAAAAACATTTCTGACACTTCAACACTGGCTCAGCCAATAGCATTTGGGGGCGGGGCTGTCTGCTTCCTAACCAATGGCTTACCAAAGAAGTGCAATAGACATAATCACTTTCATATTTCAGTGCCGACAAACTTCCACTTTAATACCGGACAAGGACGATGTCATTTCACTCTAAATGTTACGGATATCAGAGCTTCCTAATGTGTTCGGTGAATTATTCTTCATCAAAATTCTTTCAGTAGACCTTGTGTTCGATGTTTGCCCTAAAATAAAGGACACGCACAGATACATTACGCCAAGCGCTATGACCCTCGATGCAACCTGCACAGCTTTATAAAAAAAAGCCAAAAGTAGGAGGCGATGCATAATGTCCGTAAAACAGCAAGCGGGTTAGATAAGCAGTCGTCTTTCCAGAGAGTAAAAGTGTTGGAAAATAAACGTGATAATAAAAGAAAAGTCAGACACAATGCCAAAGCTGTTTATATCTGACCTCTTTAGCAAGTTCTTAAAGCACAACAAATAGCATTGTCACGTATTTAGGTGCGACCCTCGGAATGCTAAAGTAGGCCATGCACAGGTGTTAGGGGAAGATAAGCGCTGTCCTTTCCCTGAATTTTAAGGATTCCTGCTTAAAATATGACGGGAGACATATTTCCCCACGCCGAGACTGTCAATCACGGTTTCCCTGTGCCGACGTTTCACGTGGGGCTTGCGTTGGAATCTGCCTTTCCTTGAGACGTGGGAGTAAGGATACCTGACAGACACTTGCAGATTAGAGTCAGAGGTCATCCGTGATTCCACTGGGAACTGCCATTTTCATTGCCGCCCCTTGGAAGGATATGACTCATGTGGAATGCATTACAAAGCGGGAACAAATGAGAAGGAAATGCCAATAAAAACAGTCCGAATGTGCTATGCCAAAACCACGGTCTTCAGTTGGTTTAAGAGCTTGCGGCTTCATTTGAATTCTATTCCCATGTGGCAAAGGAGTTTGGCTGAGAGTGACGACTAGATGGGAGGCGAATAGCAGATTTGAAGCGGGGTTAAATGTCATCACCGATGACTGTTGCGGCACAATGTGATGAGGGCATGCGTAAACCTTCCGGGCTGTCACAAATAATTGATGTTTTGTAATTCACAGTAAGCGAATTAGACTCCTTGGTCTGTCAGATGAATGCACACATCCAAAAGAATCATTCAACGATTTTGCCGATGTACAAGTCCAAGGAATGTTGAAAACAGACATTAATGCAAAGCAGAGAATTGGGGAGCGTCGGCAAATTACAATACCTGCTGTTGCGGATGTGAAATGTATTTTGCTGAAAATCTTTGTCATCTTTAATTACGGTCTTATGCCTGTTCTTAGTGCCAGGGAATACAATCATCCAGCTTTTACTGAAATGTGCAAGACGTACAGAGACAATACCAGCTGACAGCTCGCGAATCATCACATGACAGTAAACCGCTGCGTTCAATAAATGACTTTTAATACAACATGCACTCAGGAGCGGAACAATTCGGTTGGGCTGATTGCATTGAATATCTGATTGATGCTCATGTCAAGCTAGGGATCAATTAAAGAATCAGAAAAGAGAAAAAGAGCACGGGAAGAAGCAGGAAATTAAATGGGATGGATATAACAATTCTGTCATTACTTATTCACCCCGGGGTCAATAAAACCCGTGGTACGACATTCTTCAGTAGAACTGAGGAAAAGAAGATTTTTGGTTGCCGACATTCTGCAAAATAAAGAAAGTCACTTAAGTTTGGAATGACAAAATGAAAAAGTATATTTAAGTCTTTTAAATAACATGCGGACCATCAAGATCTTCCTTGCTTAATAATCAATGTATTTGGCAAACAAATGCATGATTGGGGAAGAAACATTGTATATGACATTGCTGTTTGGACAGCGCAGAAAACTAATTTACAAAAGGGCATTCAAACCACATCCAACTGTGAGTATTGCATGCTCTGGCAATGTATGTTTTTTTAAGAATCAGAGCAATATTTAATATTCATCACACATATTTCTACAAAGTTTATTCAACGACGATTCAAATTATTGGCCGTTGAGTTGCACAGGACATTTTCCTCCAAATGTCCTTAAGGAGTAGATTGTGAAAATGCATTTCAAAGGAGGGTGAGAACAGAGAGGCCGCGAAATTGAGTGAGATGACCCATATTTTCATTAAACAGGCTGATATGAGAAAAAAAATGTGCCTATGATGGTAACCTTCATTTATTTGTGCCAAGGCCAAAGCATATTCTTTTTTGAAATATCAGTTAAATTTCTATTTTATATTGTATTATTATTTTAATTTCAAAACCTTGCAAAAGTCTTCCATATCAACCCGTCCTTGTCCATGACTTTGTCCATAGTTCCTCTTTCAAAAGTACAAAATCAGACTTGATATGGCAATCGACGCACCTGATCCCATCAATAGAAATATAATCATTCATTATATTTTAGACAATAATGTTCTAAAACGTAAATGCCTCACAAAAGCAGATTTTAAATGGCACTTGAAAAAAAACAATCTTAAGTCATGCTTATGTTATTGCATTATAAACACTATAAGTTTAAATACTGTGTTCATAGTATGTAATAGTATTGCATTGTTTAAAAACATACGTTTTTCTGGTTTAAATTTTTTTTTATATGTTTTGTAATTGTTTTTGCATTATATTATATTCTGTCAACGAAAAAAAATGTTGTTAGCAATTTTGTTATATAATCCTAAAGGATTCAGACATGATTAAAGCTGTTGTGAAGGGCTTTTAGATGATATGCATAAATCAAAGCATTTAAGCTACTCATTCTGAACACCATTATAATCACTTCTGATAATGCCAGACCATGAAAAAAGACCTCATAAAATTAAAGGTAAAGTCCCAGTGGCATTAGTGAACATTAGAAGTCTCTTCTACCCGCATTAATATAGGTCTCTCTTGTTTGTTCTGCTCTTTATGAAATTTCATATTTACCTTTAAAGACATTTACATTCATCATTTGCCTAGACTAAAATCAACGAAAGGATCTAGAGAGCTGCACTAAAAAAATCTGTCCGGAATTTATGTAACAGACGTCACAATGCATTGTAGTATTGCATGATTTCCAGCACTGTAATGCAGTAAATATAAACCTGTTGCATATCCAAGAAGCATTATTCTCTGCTAATGACTTTTCATTGATACGGAGAGAACATTTTTATTGAACCGCTGCAACACCATTTATGAGCAAACAACAGAAAGGAGGCAGGTCGAACAATGTACCTCATTGACAAATATTAATGAATTACTATAGTTACATTGACAATTGTTCATCTTAATTGTATGTGCCGGAAAGACAGGGCTTCAGTCTCTTGAACGGAAATATAAGACCAATGGCATAAAGAAGTAATTATAGTTTAGTCTTAGAAAGCAGGCCAGGATGATAATTATAGGCTGAAGGAAGGATTCGGAAAAGAAGGCTGTGAGTCGGAACACATCTAAGATAAAAAGAGAAGATAACTAACACAAGAAAAAGAGCTCTAAAAAACACAGATTGCTTGAGGGACATATGATCTAACTTCAGGTGACAATATTTCATTTAAGAAAATGATTGTGGAAACTATACTGTTGCTGATTTCAAATGTGACTTTAAATGCTCACACCGAACTAAATGTTTTATTTCATTCATATCACCCATAACAAGTTCCAATGTAGAACGTTGTAACCTGATGCTCACATTAGAAATTAGCAGTCCCTTCAAAAAATCTGGAGTTCTTTATCTTGTGAAAAATGTATTTCACAGTTTTGTCGGCATTCCATAGTCAACCATGCGCAATAGTGGACACTGCTCGACTTCTATATCTCACCGCCATGTTTTCCGATCAAAATTGGAGTGGGCCCAATAAGGTGTAAAGAGCAGCAAGAGAAAAGGTCAGCTGATACCAGAGCATTGGGGCAAGTGTGTGACTGGTATTTCCAGGAGAAAAAGTGTGTGACAAAAAATTGCAATGTTGGATTTTGTACAACAACATTTTCTATTTTATTAAAAGACATGTGACAAGTTTACAAATCCGACCCATCTTACAGCCGCAAAGTTCCATTATCCATTGGCCCCACGACATAACACACTCTGAATCGGAAAGATTTTCCCTTCTCTACAGCTCTGTCACCAGATCAATAGGTTTTCAATTTTGGTGATATCTTTCCTCTTATGTACTTCCTCTGAAGAGTCTTACCGGTCGCCATCGACCCCTTTAATCAAGAAATCTCTTCAAGTCTCTTCAGATGCCCTGAGAAAATGACATCATAACAAAAGAACACAGTGTACTTGTTATGACTAATGGAACACAGATTGAACATCCCATCATGAAGGCTCTTCTGTTCAGCTAAGAGTTGCATTTGTTTTAGGGAGTGTTCCTCGGGCACATTTTCAAACCTGTTTTCTGACAGGCCCAACAACCCCAGATCCATTAGCAATACAGCATGTCATAAATCTGTGCCAATCACATACACACATGCACGCAATAAACTTTGTGTGTACATCATTTGTGTGTTAAAGTCAGGTTATGATATGATTTGGCGTATGACGAAATACACATATGACAACTAGTCATGAGATCAATATAAGAACCAATACAATTCAGTCGTTTTGTCGCCATATTTGAACTCAACAAACGCATTTCCCAGAGACATTGTTAACCAACTATGGTCGCAAGTTCCATCATACGAGGGTTTTACGACCCATGCTTTCAACTGTGTTGAAGAGGTGAGGGTCAGTCATGGTCTGGTGGTTAGAGAGTTGGACTTGTAAGAAGAAGGTTGCGGGTTCGATTACCAGTGCCAACACACAATAACTTAAGTGTCCTTGAGTAAGACATCGTGCCCCTGTTTACTCTGCAGTGATAATTGGCAACCGCTTACTATTTGTAATTCGCTTTGGATAAAACTGTCTGGCAAAAGAGTCAGTATTGATGGTTGGAAGCATAGTTCTTTATATTATTATGAAATGTAGATCATGCTTTTGAGCATTTAATAAGCAAGCAATATGCAGTGTATTCTATAACAATCCTGTCGTGTCTTTTAATTTGGCCAAAGATTAAAATCACTTTTGAAAAGTGTGCATGAGTGTAGCCACCGGCTCAGAGCGTGTTTATTAGTTGATGTTGGTTCCCCATGGTGGTAGAACAGCTAGTTACAGCGTTGTTCTGGAAACATTCAAACAAACTTGAACGGTTTAAATCATTTTATTTACAAATGTATGTACGCTTTGGATCTAAATTGATGACCATGTACTGCAAAAACCCAGCTTTTAAATACTAGACTATTTGTTTGTGTTCAACTTAAGCAAGTAAGCTACATACAATTGAAGTTTTAATATTTGTGTTTACAGATTTTAATTTTTAACATCATTAGGGAAGATTAAATGCTTAAACGCTGATGTTAAAATAATTTGTCAAAATATAATTAATTCCATTTTCAATTATTAATAATGATAATTATCCACTGCTGTGAGTATTATTATTATTATTATTATTATCATCATTATTAGTAGTATTATGTGTATTATTATTCTTTTCATTATAAGTATTATTATTATTAATATTAAAACTGAACCGCATTGTGTGTTTTTATTTATATATATTATAATAATTTCTATTCCTACCAAAAATAGTAATTATAAAAATAATAATAGCTGTATTGTTTTTATTCTTTTTCACTGCATTGTGTTCATTGATCATTCATAATATAAATAGAATATTAAAACATGATATTTTAATTACTATCATTATCATCTACAGCTGTTTCTTCTATATTTTGAATCCCACTGCATTGCCCTCCGTCTTAAAGCTACCAGACAAATAAAATGAACGGGCAATGTAATTGCAGAAAGTTTCCAGTATTTTTACAATGAATGTCCAGTAAACGTTTCGAAATAAATCTAGATTTCAAACCGAGGAAAGAGTGCAGACTACGAAACTGTGAGTTACTCATACTTGCGCAACAATGACTCCGAGTTCTCAACCTGATCGAGGGATGAGTATTAACTAGGTCACACAGAGTAAGAATAAAAATCAAATAAAGTAGAAATGATGAACGAATTGCAGCCGCCAAAAGGAAAATGACTGCGCTCCATTCAACAGAGTCTCAGAGGAAAAGCGGAGAACTGAATGTGCATGCAGTCAAAACATTTAGGGAGATTTCTCCTGCATTAATTTAGCTGACAAATCGAGCAAGGCCAAATTGCCCGTTGCTTTCTGCTAAACGGGTGAGTTCAGGCATTTTAAAGAATATTCATTAAAACATCTTTGTGCTCAGCCGACATCAATAAGCAAAAAATGACCTCCATGCTTCGGGCATTAAAACAGCGCAGATGGGTTCCCTGAACATGGATTATAATCGAGACGGGATGAGATTGCTGACTCCAATTGTGAGCCTTTAATATCCAGCACAGAAGAACCTTTCACGTCTGTGTTTTCTTAGACTGTCACATTTAAAGAGACCGTGAATAGCCCTCTGGAAAAACAAGTACAGTATAGATGGGCAAGATAAATCGCAAACTCGCTGTGCTGGATGATCTGTTTGCCTTTCGTCTCCCGTCTATCCTGGAAACATTTTCTGCCTTCGAGATCTATTACAAAACTGACAAATCCTCCATGAACCCATGGAGAGTTTTTCATCTGCAGAAACTAGCATGGGGAGATACATTATTTTACCTTCTGACTGTTAAAGGAATATCATGAATAAATCAGCGCTCGAGACAACAGCTGCAAAGTGTCATGTGGAAGATTCACGCAAAGAAAATAGCTTTACTGTAACATAACAAACAGCTATTTACAGCTGTTCCGTTGAACTAGAAGACACCACTTCATTTGTCCTGCCAGGCCTGTCCTATCCCCGGCCGGCCTGAAAGGGATGTTTCCTCGCTGTTTGATCCCCTGCAGCGGAGCAGACCGAGAAACGCGAGGTGACACGGTGTGAATCGAGTCAGGCTGTTTTGTGAGGCCGCTGGTGATCGTGCAGAACTTTAAAGTGATCTCTAACACGGAACAACTCACTGAATGGAACGGGACTGGAGGAACACTGGGCCCAAAGCATTAAATATTAAAGAATATACAGAGTAAATTAAATAACAAATGGAATGTATTATTCTGTCATGACGTATCCAGCCTCATGTCATTTCAAACATGTGTGACTTTAACAGAACGCAAAAGAAGATATTTTGAAGAACGAAACCAAACTGCACTGGCCCGTCGCTCATTTGTATTCTGCATTTTGTAAATTGTCTTGTGTACTTTTTATGAGATGTACTGTATAGGAACTGTCTGGAATTCTACGATGAACAATTTTGTAGAAAAAAATGCAGTTTGTAAGAATTTCTAGAGACTGATTCCTCCAAAATAATCCATCTCTAAATTCTTTCTACAGAATGAGGTTCTTTTCTTTCCATTCACTTTTTAAAGGAACTAAGGAGGTCACCATCTCCCGCACAGCCCGGACCCGTCTATTCTTTTCGCTCCATGTGCTGACCCGAGGTGAAACAGGTGCAAAGAAAGTGAAGTATATTTAGGTATCCGTCTTTGTAAAGCAAAGGTGCTCAGAGCAACGCTTACCAACGGCCAATGAACAACCGTTCTGAAGTCGGATAACAAAGGACGTCTCACTGGGGTTTAAATATCAGGATAGCACATTGGTTTCCTCTCTTTCTTTGAAATTCAAAAGATCGAATTTCAAAAGGAAAACAAAAAAGACAGGTGATATGTAAAGAAATGATGATGTGCTCTTTTGCACGGTGTGTCAGGTAACATCAAGTAAGGAAAAGGTCAAGGCTGGGTCATTTGCTCCCGGTCCTCCCCACCAGCAACACTTTGCAATTCACTCCAACTCCTCCGTTCCTCACTGCTTTATTTTAAAGACATACGCACGGATAATTCCGATCTGAGAGCCGTTCTGTTATCCTCGTGTCTTTTCTGTGGGATACATGGCCACGGAGGAAATGAATATACTTGCTGAAACGGATCAGGCGTACACCTCTTGACCTATGACCTTTGGGGGACGAAAGAAAAGGGGAATGTATTTCATCAAATAACAAGTGTGGACAAGGTGACTTGACTCTTAAACAGTACAGGCGAACCACGCACACTTACACACACACATACACACCTTCGCCAGGTCCGCTTTTGAGATTAAGAGGGGTAAATTAATAAGGTACCTGGATGAATGAAAGTAGTGTATGGCTTATAAAGAACGGATTACTGTATCAAACAATATAAAGGCAGCGCACACTTAAAACAGAACAAATATGGTCTTCTGGATATTTTACAGATCTCAAACGCTTAAAAATGAATATAAACTTGTTTTCTTTGAAGTAACATGAGAATAATTTTTACACTTAACTAAGATTTATCTATTTATGCAAAGTTAAAAATAATTTTGATTTATTTTATAAAATTTTTATAATTTAATACATTTTTATAATTATTAATGTGTCTTGCCATGCTGTCGGTCTTTCACATTGCTGTTGCATGACTGATTTTGTTGAACTTCCACATACACTAAATTGGGATGGACGAAAAACATCTAATATTTATTAAATGAAAATGGATGAAAATAAAAAAATGGAATGATCTCTGATTTTTGTGGCTGTACACATACACACAGCTTTTAAATAACAACCAACTTTATTACAAACCCATGACATTTGCCATAAACCACATTTCAACATGATCACAGTGTGTTTGTGTGTTATGTTACGTCGATTTACTACTAAAATCAAAAAGAATTATGTTTTAAATAACCTTTGTCAAGCCAAACCGAAACAGAAGTGTATAAATAAACTCTTCAAGATGTCTATTCCACATCTGACAGCAGACGTCTCAGAGACATATTGCAGATTTGAAGATAGACATCAAATAGACATCTCACTGGCAAATCTACTCTGCAAAATCAAAGCAACCATACAAACTTAGACACATAACCCTTATATACAGTATATATGTTGCTATTGGTTCATTTTACTTTTTAATTTATGACATTTTCTTAAGTAGTGAGAAGAGTTTCACAATATTATAAGGATACATACATAGACCTTATTTATATATTAATATTATAGTACAAATGTGTGCCACCAAAGAGGACGTAACTTTCTTCAAGTTAGGTTTCCCTAAAGTGCACATGCAGTTATTTTATCACACTATATGCTCTCACATTCACAATATTTCCTAATAAATGAATACAGTAGCAGCCATGAACACACAAACGATCACCGTCTATACTTTCTTCAAACATTATGCTAATAAAAACACATGTTACCATTAAAGTGCCAAATGACAAGCCCAAAACCTGCTCTTCCTTATCCCGAAACCTCTCATGTTTAAAGTTCCCAATTTTATAATCTATGCAAAGAAACAATACCGGACTGTAATTCTTGCTCGGCAGCAAAAGGGAAATTAAAGCACAGCTGGTCTTTTGATTTATCTCCTGCACCAGCTTACCGAATGAACGTTACCTAAGAAAACCCAAGAGGCTCCTTGCCAAAGCCATTGGAAACAGACTGTTCCCTGCGTGAGTCGAACGTACAGCACTGAGCAGGAGGCTCCTGCACAAGTCCCTGTGCAAACAGAGCAACCGGCAACACTATGCTCTGCGTTCATCACCGAGAAAAAGGGGTGGCAATATAAACATTTACCTTGCAGGGCTTGGTTTGAATGGAATTCCTGTGTGTCCACCATTGCAAGAACTCCCTCAAACTTCCCCCTCTCTCCCGCTCGCTCTCTCTCTCTCCCACTGTGAGGTGGCTGACAGGAGAATTGGTTATCTAATAGGTTCCCATGTAGCTGTCTAGCTCTCCCAAACACGACTCTAAGGAGGATTTCCTCTCATGTTGACAAATTAGCATAAACTGCTTCCTGGCTCACCTATACTTATCCAACCTGTTCTACGCCGCCTCCACCCGCTGTGCCGCCTGCACCTGCTGAAACTGGACACACCAGCTCTGAACCTGTACGGTAAAACAGTTACTTACGCAAAAACATGTTTCAGTTGAGCACCTGGGAAATGCCTCTTGGGATGTGAAATGCCCTGGGTCTTTATTGTTCAGTTTTTCATGGCGTTTGGGACGTAATTGCAACTTAAATTGCGATTTTAACAGGGAAAGACAAAGAAACAACAATAAGCTAAGAGCTTTTTTCCCCCGAGGGGAATACAAACCCCATTCAGACTTTATCTTTGCCTTGTAAGCAGATACAACAATGAAGCCAAGGAGGAGTGGAACTCCAGAAACGGCCCAACGGTATGAATCATCGACGTTATGCTTTGTGTAGTTCTCAAATTTACCTTCATAATTAACGGATGAAACCACACAAATGATGACAAATTGTTTGGAGAGAACAATGACTATCTCATATTAGAAAACAATCCATTTTCCGTGCCATCAGAAATGGGGAATCTGTACCTATAATAAACTATTAGGGTTAAAATTCCCTAGAAAAGATATAGTGTGCAAGTGACATGTTTTCCCACGGAAAATGTGTATTATCTTATGATTTGTAGTCTGTTTTTGTAATTCGACATGTAATAAAAAATAAAAAAAAACATTAAAAACATGCAAAAATATTCCATCAAATGACAGAGTTTCACATGATACGCAGAAGATCCGTTAAATGTACTGTCAAATAATTCTTATCAGTTTGTTGGTGGGATATTGATACAAAAATGTAAAATAATAAGATCAGAGGTTTCTTTTCAGTTGCAAATGCATTTTGTAGCGATATTATTTCTAATACTTTAAACTAAATTGTACCTGAAAGAATGCAAACACATGCTCTTTGTTTTGCATAATGCATTTGTTCAGACCGATCACGCAACAAGTTATTCCCAGGATACATCCGTTTGGATCCCTGGGCCTGTCCCTTTAAAAACATTTTAGCGCTCGAGTATTGTGTGCTCATAAAAGTCATGAGACAAAACTCTTCGGATCGTCTTCAGTGGGTAGAAACAATTACGATTGGCAAAGCTGACATTGTGGACCGCACGCAGAACAGCTCATTAGAGAAGAAGAGGCGGCGTTTCACCTCGACTATCTGAAACGAGACAGTATTTTGATAGCAATATGGAAATCTTTTGATCTGCCGAATGCAAATCTTCTCGCCGCCCGAGTAAACAGACCAAGCGTAAAGAGGTTTAACAAAAGGGTCCAAACCACAACCTCTGTGTTTAATGGGTTACAATGGCACCCGATCCTCCTCTCTAAGGACGGTGTCCTACACCGATAAGCCTTTGAAACATGCATTAGACTGATAGGTTACCGCAGTACACGATTTAATAAAGCGGAGAGGTTTTAGTTTACAAAACCGCCTTTTCTTAATATTCATCAGATTCAAGAGAAATTTCAACTCCCTGTTCTATATTCACATCAAATATGATGTCAATGTTAATAACGTAAGCAGCAGGCATATCTCCGTAATGGAATGAAAACATGTATGTCTATATTGTGTTACAGGGACACATGGTAAAGAACTTTTCAGACCGATTGTTGTGGCCCCATTGTTAAAACCCCGATGAGAATCTCTGGATCACGGCTGAATAGAGATGCTGCGAGTCTCCAGTTACTTCCCATGGATTCTAAGTGATGAGCTCTTGGCTCACGTTTACTAGCCGCTTCTTAATGTTTAGATGCACCTGATAATATTATCACCAGGGCCTCTTCCTTGTCCTCATCCTCCAGGTCTTTGTATAACACTAACTCATTGAAAATAAATCAATAGAAGCTTAGAGACTGGGACTCTCATGTTTGGCAGTGTCTGTGCTCGAGTGAAAGGACACAAAAAGTGAATTCACCGATGCCCAGTAATTATGATTAAGAGCTTACCACATAATGTGGAGCAAAGGGGAAGAATATTTTCCGCTGGTTCTTCACAGCGAGCAGGGATATTTTTTATCCATCGGTTCTTTTATATGAGTGCAGAAAACAGCAATCTTCACAAATCCTCATAAACGAAGAATACAATACAAATGTTCCATAGGCTCCTTAGAGCTTTATACTATAGACTTTTTAAGCATTTATTCTTATGTTCAGTAAATCAATTCTTCCCAAAAATATTATTTCCATAGCTAGTATATAACAGTTTCCTCACATACAATTGTTTTCTTGTTTTCCTATAAATTTGCAGGCTTGTTCCTGTTATTTTACATTAAATATATATATATATATATATATATATATATGTATATATATTTCTTTGTTGTTATTTTATACTTGTATAACATATTACTATAATATAAAATACCACTGTATAAAAGCACATAAAAGGGTTATTTTTAAATGCATGAAAAACCTTATAACATTCCACACAATCCTCTTTTAGCATTATATGTGAAAATTTATCAAATACAACATTTTGGGACATTTAATACATAAAAGTCCCAATTTATTTTTTATTTAATTTTAATCTATTATTAAATGAGCATAATGCATTTGTTCAGACGCCCCACGCAACATGTAATATTACCGGGTACACATCAAGATTCTAGCGTTAGGTTTGTTAGTGTTCTCACTGTCAGCAGAAAGTGAGAATGGGGGTAAGAACATCCTCGCCCCAGTCACCGGGTGCGGTGATAATCCACAGTGATGTGATAGCCCTTCCAATCGATGTCTTGAAATGCTTACACTTATAGACATGGGGATGAGTGTGCTCGCAAGATTAGCCTCTGACACTACACACATGAAGAGTCACAGATACAAGGAAATGACAATGAAGCAGTCTCTGTGTTGTTTTGCATACATAAATGCACAAATAAGGAGAATTAACAAGAAATGAAGAAAAGACAGACCTTCAGATCCTTAACTTATTTTGTCTAAATACTGTGGAATTTCGCACCTTAAGTTTTAGTTTTACATCGATAATGTCACTTTTTAAAAAAATGTAAATGAAGGTATGTTTTTGTAATGTCTTTTTTGGGGATTTTGTATTGAAAATGTAGGTATGTAATTATAAATAAGAAGTTAAAATGCCCAAAACATATTCACAATTTCATACAGGTTGCATTTAATCACAAATTAATATTTTGAGAGACCTACCAATAACATAATGTACATTATATAAGAAGAGGAATAACTGTTTGTTTTTAAATTGTTGATATAAACATGTGTCAATAACTTTTGGGAAAACAGACAAAAATGTTATTGCCAAAAGGGATATCCAACCATAAAAAAGCATCTTTGCCAGAAATATACTACCAAAGATGTATAAGAATCTGTAGGCATGTTGCGCAGTTGTGCTTAAAGTTTAAACTGAAGAATTTAAGAAAGCTTCGCAAAAATTACGCACAAAGCTTATCTGGTCAAGAACCAGAAGATTGAACTAAAAGAGAGGCTCAAAAACTATGAATAACAGATCAAATTTGATCCCAATGTATATTTACTGTGAGCTTTTTGGTTTTCTATGCATTTTTGTATGTTAAAATCTCATTGAAATGATGTTTCTGTCTTCTTTTTTTGTAAGTTTTGTGTTTTTGAACCACAATGCTGTAATTTTTGTGTTATAATTTAACCTGGGGGAATGAGGCATTGAAAGCAATATTGTTCTAGTATAGCCTCTAATTGTTCACTTCTTTATATTTAGATGGATCTCTAGGATAAATATATATATTAAATAATAGTGTGTTATTAACATTATATAAGCATTTTGCCAACTATCGCTACATGAGTTGCAGAGAATCAATCACACAATGTTTTAAATTTTAAAAATATTTGTAATATATATATATATATACATATTACATATTACATATACATAGATATACACACATACACACACACACACACACACACACACACACACACACACACACACACACACACACACACACACACACACACACATATATGTATATATATGTATATATATATGTATATATACATACATACATATACATATATACACACATATATATACATATATACATTATATATATATATATATATATATATATATATATATATACATATATATATATATATATATATATATATATATATATATATACATATATATATGTGTGTGTGTGTGTGTGTGTGTGTGTGTGTGTGTGTGTGTGTGTGTGTGTGTGTGTGTGTGTGTGTGTGTGTGTGTGTGTGTGTGTGTGTGTGTGTGTGTATGTATACATATACATATACATATACGCATATACATATACATATACATATATTTATACGCATATGCACATATATACATATACCTATGCACATATATACATATACATATACAGGTTTTAAAAGAAAAAAAATGTCAACACATGAAGAACATCTGCACAGCTTAACCTGACTTTGACCGCAGTCAAATGTCGCCCCTCCCTCCGTCTCAACCATGCACTGTTGTTTAGCATTTCCATCCAAAGTTGTGCATTTGCATGACCCGTGTATTGCACTTGACTCACCCCATTGATGAATATCTCTCTGGCTGTAATCGCATTTCCACACAGATTCTAGAGCATGCAAGCTAATAAGACATCCAGGCTTTCTACAATGTATCACTCTGTACATGCTAGTCATAATATGGTTCTGCCCTCCATTGGAATAAATGTGTGAACGTGCAGCATTTGCATGATTAGATTTAGCGTGTTAGATTATAAAAACAACACCAGCAAGAAAACAAGAACAACACATTCTGCGAAGCTTAACATGTATGTTTATATTAACTTAGCAGCCGGAATGGAATCAAAATGATATATTGAGCGTACTCTTTGTTTCTTACTTCAAGAACAATCATTTCAAATATCATCCTGATCTTCAGTGATATTTCCAACGCCAAACAACCGCGTTCACCTCCCTACACAGAACCCCCGGAGTACACTCTGTTTCTATTTGAGTATCAGGACCTACTTTCGAACTATCAGGGGTCTTGTGTTTGTCAGCGCATTCAAAGGAGAATTTTACAACCGAGACTAACAGCACAGCCTATAAACCAACATGCAAAAAAATTGAACATGGAACCACCAACACGCATAACGCTCGACAAATACGTTTTGGCCTCTCCCAAATTCTTGTGAGAAGAACAGAGCTCAAGTATTCTTTCCTGAAGCATCTTTCTGTTTCAGATAGGGCTTGAAGATAAGAAAGACTCCATGAATTCAGAGCAGTATGGATTCACTTTGTACATCAGTGGTGAGGTAACTTAAAACAGCGGCCTGTTCCGCCATCTCGATCCATACCCTTCCATCCTCGGCTCAAAGATCTTTCCGTCACTCTCCACTATACCGTCTGCCCCATCAAAACCAATATCAAAACCCTCTGAATTAATCACTTCCCTTGGCTTTCTAATGAGTCTCGGAGGGAATTATAAACTGAGTTGGGATTAGATCTTAGCAATGTTCTTCACATCCATTGTGTTCCTCCATAATAGAGGGAGTCCATCGATGGCAGCACTCAAAAACAAAAACACCTCTGCGTTTCTAAATGTCAATAGCAATGAAAAATGTATTGAAGATGTATGACATTTCGTAAAAGAACAGGGCAATAAATTATGAATAATTGAATAGATGACTAAACATTTTAAGTATTACAGATTGATGAATTACAACTCCGAGATGAAGAAATTAAACCTAATACAACTTACTCAAAAACAGTTCTAATGACATGCCGTAATTCATGCTCTCTACTGTATGTGTCGCCTTCACCTGCTGACTCTTATAACACATACAATATGCCATCTTGTTTCTTTTTTATGAAGGTCATGGCACACACTGTACATATTGCCAAGTATGGTGTTCCATCTGCATTTAGCCCATCCAGTAAGTGAACACACACACACACACACACTGTGAACACACACCTGGAGCAGTGGAGGGACGGTGCCTTGCTCAAGGCACTCACCTCAGTCGTGGTATTCCCGCTGGTTCCGAGTCGTGAACCAGCAACCTTCGGATCACGAGTCCAAGACTCGAACCACCAGGCCACAACTGCCCATTTTCAGAAGAAAAGCATGTGCAATACTTCATTAATTCTGTACACTATCTAGGGAGAGTAACTTGTAAATGGTAACCAACATTATCAATCACGTAGAGGAGGCTTGTGATTCATTTCAACGTGGTTCCTTTAAAAAGCCCCAGGAGAAGATCTCTACTTTCCTGTGTCCCATTCAATCGATACCTGCAGCATGGATAAAATTCTGCACAACTCACCGGTGATGCATAAAGGCATGTTTAGATGTTAAATGAAAGTAAAGAAATTTCCAGAGCAATTTTTACCATATATATTTATACAATACAATGTATATATGTATGTATGTATGTATGTATATATATGTATGTATGTATGTATGTATGTATGTATGTATGTATGTATGTATGTATGTATGTATGTATGTATGTATGTAGATATATATATATATATATATATATATATATATATATATACACACATACACATTTCGTAAAAGAACAGGGCAATAAGTTATGAATAATTGTCAATACAATATATAACTAAATAATAATAAATAATAAAATCAATTATTATTAAATACTAAATGAATACCGAATAATAATAAATACACTTTTCTAACACTTTTTAGCTCCAAACCTCAATAAATGCACCTAACAAAAACTGGAAAATGTGTCTGATTCAAGGAAGGTTAAAGACTCCAGAACAGCGTCTCTTTAGGACCAAGTTAAATAGCCCTGGCTTAAAGTCCTTGTCAAAATGGAAAGCGTTCCCTGTGACTTAATCACTAATAAAAACCCAGGAGAATATAAACTCTTTAAAAATGCTCTCAACTGCGACAGCCGTTTCGGCCTCTTCTTTATCTTTAACTCATATTCTCATGAAAAGTGTGTCCTACATAACCCTCACAGGCAGCAAATCCTCTTACAATATCATTGGCTTATTTATAATAAAAGTGCTTGGGGTATTGATTAATCTACTATTACTTGATCATTCAGCTGGACAATACCTATACAATTTCTCATGCAAAGACATTGTCTAGACAGTTTTGATCCACGCCAGCACAAATGTAATAGTAGTGAACCAAATGTTCTTCAAAATTTATAACCAACACGTCAAAATTAAATGTTGTACTATTTAGTATTGGTGCTTGAGTAATGTTCATGGCATGTCTGAATATTTAAAACAACGTAACAAATTTACTATTAAACATCCAAATGATGTAAGCTGTATTAATATTCTCCTGAAATCAAATTTTTATAATGGTGAAAGCACAAACACCCAGAATATTAAATGTTTTAATAATAAACAAGAGGAAAGGAATCCTATCACACTGTCAGTCATGCTTTCTGCACTTACTGAAGTCATATTTTATATTATAGCATACAGAAACAGTTAAAATTACATAGACATGTTATGCTATATTCTTTTAATATGATTGATTTTTAAATTTATTTAAAATAACGTAATGTGACTTTGGATTGAATAACGTAAACACTAACAGCTTAAACTGTAGACACACTTTTGCCGTCTGGCACCAAGAAAAGCTGGCCTTCTTTTCAGCACATGTCACATAACTCTTCAAATGCTCCTTAATAAAGTTTCAGGTCGCACGAGTTAAATGTCAGAAGCATACGCAACCAAAATTGTCGCAATTTTGTGTCCCGTGTCAACAACAAAAACAATTCACCTTTTAACTATTCTTCCTTCAAGTTATTTCCGTGTCACTTGATACTTCATGACAGCTGGCCTTGATGGTGATATTGGAGAAATAAGGGCCTGTCACATTAATAAGCCCTTGTTAGACTATCAACAGCCTGCGCTCATTAATTAAGTAATCAGTCTTTGAACAAGTTGCAATGCAACAGCCTAATGTGAAGCTGAGCCTTTATTAACACTGAAACGCACAACAACAAGTGAAATCTCAAAGGCCTTTCAAACACACAACAAACCCGCAGCTGGTTAAAACTCCTCTTGTGTGAAAATGCAGGGACAGTTTTTTGTGTTTGTATGTATTCTCTAAAATGTGACTGTAATTTTTCAGCATGTAAAATACTGTAGATCTAATCTAAGATTTTAATTAAACATAAACGTATCTATTCATTAAATGTCCCTTTTCGTGTTTTGCAAATGTACCAAAGTTTTAAATAGTTTGATAAAAAAACGACAAAATACTTTGAGGAGGTTATACAGTAAAACCAAACTCATGAAACTGTCTGTAGATCATCTGATAGCTCAGTGTGGAAGCCTGTATCGAGTTCAAGGTTTTGGCTGTTGAGCTTGGTCTACTTAGCGTCTGGAGGTAGATAACAACATCATCTAGTTCCTAAATGCGTCTTTTTTACCATAAAAACGGCCATTTACATAAGTTGGATTGCATATTAAAAAATATTATTTTCTATCATTGAAGCTGTGGTGACTGGACTTTTTATATTCAAGGGCCTGATCACACCGGACGTTCTTTTTTTCTGCCATTAACACAATTCTTTGTAATGGTTTCAAGTGGCAGGGAGCTTTTTGCCCGCTGGTAATGTTGAGCCTCACGTGACGGATCGCTCTGAGCACCTGAAGATGATAAAAAGTCAACCCTGAGTAGAAAAGTGCTTGACGTCACGGGCCTTCATCCATTGTCCACTCGAATGAATGGAGAGGCGAGGCTTCCATTGTGGTGACAAAACATAACAGTTGATATGTTGAGGCCTGCACTAATGGAGGACAAACTTGTGACGGGTTAACCCAGCAAGGTCAGAGCAAGAACCGCCAGCCAGAATATTTTTTACGTTTCTGCAAATATGACAATTGACAGCAACTAAAAATCTTGTGCTGTAAACCTTTACTCACAGGATAGCTAATTATGTGGTTTGCAGCGTTAAAAAAATAAAAAGGGAGCGCTGCATGCCTCAGGTTTAGAGAAATGGTAAAAGCACCTCCGGTGTGATCGGCCCCTTAAAGTAAACGGGTGGTGTACGGGTGGAAAAAACACCCAAACATCATAAGAAATGGGTTATTTTCTGCCCTTATTTGAGGTCGGCTTGAGAAAGGACGCGTCCATTTGAAGGCTCGGAAATAAAAACTCACTGTGCTGTCATACAGGGTACATACATAATCTGGACATCCATTCCTAACCAAGCATTTGTGACATAAATTACAAATATTTTACTTATTGCCGTCTCTCTGACAATCCAGCATCAGCATGCACCTTGTTACAAATGAATCCGCATTAAAATGAAGCAAACAGACACTCAATGTTTTACAGCATGGATAAAAAAGCCAATATCAGGTAGAGATGGTAGATTTTTTTCATCCGAAATTTTTGTAGAGATGCTTAAGTGCAGAATGATTGATGACATTTACAGCTATTATAATTGGCTCAGAGATGAGCGCTAGAATACAAATATGTCCGTTTTTCAAACTACTCCCTCCTGAAAATCTGGGTTTGAAATTGATCGTGGGAATCCTAACAGCTTTGTCCATGGGTTACACTGCACACTTTCTTGTTTTGTTCGGTTATCTTTACACCCTGGAAGCACAAAAGTCTTCTCTGTCTTCTATGACACAGACTGCTGTATTATTTGTTGTGCTGAGCTTGATAAGAACCCGATTGAGGGGCGTCTAGTGATTCCACCCGCAGACTGATGCTCGCTGTTTGTCCGTTGAAATGTCACGTGAATTATGATGCAAAACTAACATTTGTCACAAAGATTATTGTGCTGATATCACCGCTTGTCATTGAGAGTGAAAAAAAGAACGCTTTGTGGCAATCTCTCCCTGTGGTGCACTAAAGCACTCAAACAGTTTCTGCTAAGAGATACCTGGAGAACCAATTCTCCAATCATACATCCTCCATGACCGTTTTTTATGAGAGGTGGAATAACATCAGGAAAGTTGGAGAGAAGTTGAGAGAAGCTAAACCTTACAGGTAGAATTCATTCCACAGTAAGATAGAAACCCACTCCAAACATTCATTGTAAAGAGACGTAAGGTTATCCAAAGACGCTACCATACCTTCCATTGAATACATGAATATAGTACAATTAAGATGAATTGACAATCAACTTAATGAAAATTACTCAAACAAAATAATTTAGATTCTAACAAACAAAATTGGTAGATTTTCCCAAAAGATTTTTATTTTCTTTACTTTTGTTATTTTAATTTTGGTTTAAAACTCAGAAAATAAATGATATTACGAATATTTTTAGGGGATTAAATCAAACATATGCAAGTAACAGCTTAAAGAAGTCCAAATGTAGAAAGCATTTATTCTAGTTCTTTTCAGATTTATCTTCAGGCAGATGAACGTTTTTGTATTTTGCCGACTAAACTGCACTTTATCTGCCTATCTGAACAAATCGTTTTTTACGTCAGCAAGCAGGAAGTCATTAGTACTTATGTTAAATGTGATAGCTTTCAACGATCCTGTCAACACTTCAGAGAAGAGTTTGCTCTAGACTTGATGGAACAATGACACTTCCATTTTGATAAATGACAGTATTTATTTTAAGATGTTATTCCATCAGTAGTTTCCACTGTCAAAGTGCATTTACAAAACACTGATTTGCATTTTGCTTGTCTCCACTTGTGGGGCTAACATCACAGAATTCAGTTTTACTTTTGACTTATCCTAATCCTCAATACCGCTTTAAAAGTTTGCTTTTTGCTTCCCTCTAAACAAGCTTAAACTATATGAGTAAAATGTACACATTTCCCATTAATTCATTAATGTTATCAATCCTAGCAATGGGTATCTTCAACAGGATGAAGTTCAGTTAAAATTGATTGTTTTTAAAAAAGTTGTCTCGGGTCTCTCTTAACCTCGGATTAGGGGTTAACTGAGATGGACCAGAGACATCAAGAGGTTTCTCAAATATTTTTCCCTTTCTCTTATTCTTCACTTATCTTAAGGCACTAGAAATGTATCTTCCTGTCTCTCTTATAGACTTGGCATGATGGATTTTGTAAATGTTTATGACATCTACAATGAAACATGTCTAATTTAATATTACATTAAAATATGTTTAACAAATAATTGTACTTGTGTCTACATTTACCCAATGGCATATGTCTTTCCTTTGCTCATCTCCACTTTTTAAAGAAAAAACATCTTTTATTAGCATTATCACAAATATATTTGTGGGGAAAAACATGCACAATGAGGTCTTCTCCGTCATGATGAACGGGAAATAGGAAGTGCTTAAAAACATGATGGTGACATGACAACAATTGTGTTCTGTCACCTAGATACCCGATGTCTCTCATTATAGTTATAAATATTTTTAACATTCTATAAGCAGGTCTCCATACGTTTGTAAAAGCAATTGCCTGTATATTTTCAAAATAACATTATACAATTCACAATAAAATAAAGTATTTTGTAAACATTTTCAGATGTCTTTATGTTGCTATACTTTGGCAGTATGAGTGGCTTGCTCTCTTATACTATAGGTTGTGATGTTGATTGTATTTTATATTCCACTCTCACAGTATAGACAGGATGTCATGCTTTACTCTTACAGTAGCAGTAATATATAATTGACTTTTACAGTAGAGATGCTATTCTATAGGCCAGTCTTACACTATAAGAAGTATTCTATGCTCCACATTTACAGTATAAGCAATATACTACTGTTTACAAACGGTTCGTTCTATTCCCCAATTCTGATTGGTCAGCAGCTGTGTCGTATACTCATGATATGTCACTGCTATGACCGCTTCACTCGACAATTCTGTGTATCAATGAGCCCCCTTAGCAACAACCCTTAGCGACGTAAACATACAGATGTGAAAGTAAGGCACTACTTTTACAGAGGAAGACAGTTCATGATTTTCTAATGAACTCAAAAGTTAATATGAACAAATGAATAAATATTTTTATTCTGTGGTGACTGTTTTATAAAAGCAATAAGGAACCTGAGCCCGGGCTGCTTTGTGAAAAAATCACGGCCTAACAACGGCGTTTATTTTAACGATAGAGCCCGGCCTCTCGTACCTTATTGCTTAAATATAGTCTAACCTTTTACAACTAACAAAGAGCGGGTGTTTTTCCTAATATGGCAACTATGCATTAAAGAAAACTCTGTAATTCCTATGTTGCATTGCAATACTTTGCACGGTTTCCTATTGATTTACGGTAAGATTGTATAGAAAAGATTCACTTTTGTTGTCATCATCACCATCATAGCTTTATTTGTCACAAACCAGATAAATATATATGTATAAGTTGTGCTTCTTTATTAAATGTAATATAAAGATAAAAAGGAAACATTTACAGCTCTAACAGA
Source organism: Triplophysa yarkandensis (assembly GCA_033220385.1). Taxonomy (NCBI): domain Eukaryota; kingdom Metazoa; phylum Chordata; class Actinopteri; order Cypriniformes; family Nemacheilidae; genus Triplophysa; species Triplophysa yarkandensis. Next base: position 6,201,899 of record CM065662.1, on the reverse strand, counting down.
AGCACGTTGGCAGTAGTGATTGGACTTTTGGATCATTTTGGACTTTCTAAAAGACATCAGTTACTCTTCAAAGCCGTACAAAAGCATATAAATACAAAGCACAACAGTCAGCATGCAGGATATCTGATGAAACCCTAAAAGTGTGTTGCATTCTGATTTCAAGACTTTAAAAGTATCCTTTGCTCCACCTTTATGGTCTCTAAAAGAGAACAGAGATACGTTCAAAGACCTTAGATTAAGGGGTAGTGATCTCTCGGGCACCAGCTGTCAAATATCAATCAAGCCTTTCTGAACAGTTTGTACATGCGTGTTAAAATATCCCCAAAACATTCGGTTCAAACTGACAACGAACATTCATGACATTGAAGTTTCTTTCAAACTTAGACAAAAGAACATTTGGGCTTATGAAATTTTATACGCATTCTTTATAGATTGTCCAAGCCCACTGTTGTAAAACGCTCCATTATGGAGCTAATTTCCCTCAATGCCACCGCCTTTTAGTCAAATGGGCGTTATGAAATGCTTTAGCTGTGTGATCTATGGAACATAGCATTCCAAGCTTACCCTGCGGAGAGCTGTTTCAGCGTCCATGTTTGAACAATGTCCATAGAAGAAGGAATTAGAGTCTAAATCACTCTTCCCCATTCAGCCCTCTACTGTGGCTCAGCAGGTGGGGAGAGGTCACAACAGGTGTCCCGTACTGTTCCCCTTTTAAGAGTGCTTGGCTCGGTTCCACGGTTCCCTCAATGGTCTCAATGCACCATTTCCACTCCCCAAATGTATAAACACTGCAGGACTTTCCAGCTCGTTTTTCTTAATCTTTCCTTCCTGAACAAGGTCAGAGCAGGACAGCAAGGGCGGCGTTGGATTATAAGAAGAACTTACTGCTCGAAGGTCTCAGGGTGAACATGGAGGTATGTAAAGATGCACAACTAACTTAATCCGTCTATCTTTAGATATTTTTATGGATGTGTTGGGTAGAAGCACGACAGTGTACTTTGTGCTTATGCTTGAATGGAAATATAGGAGTCTGGCTTTGGTTTGAAGACGCGTACATTGTAGCCTATTGTGTCTGAAGCACATAATGTGTTACAACTGATGTCATGTGACAGGTGTCGAAGTGACTATTAAGCCCTGACGGGACTAGCATGTCAAATTTATATCCGTTCAAGTCAAGCTGTTTCATTGTGTGTTTCTCATTAAGAGTGAGAATAAATGGTAGTCTCTCTGGAAGCGCCAAGCGATACACAACAATGACAGCTGGCCATAAGATGCCATAGTAAACAGAGTAATGACACAACAATAATAATATACATAATGCCGGGTAAGAAATGCTTTGTTTCTGACAAAGAAGGATGATGCACTGGTGTCGCTTAATGGCTTAAGGTGCGTTGTGTCCTTTACAATGCATTGTGTGTCATGAATAAACATTTGGGTTACATTTAGGCTGCGTCCACCAGTGAAATACCGAAGACATTGGGTGCCAGGTTTGAAAATGGCGACTAGATGAGAGCGTCTGAAGAAGATTATTGAACTGTAGGAATTATAATCTATACATTGATGATGAGTTTTGTCCGCAAACGTAAACATTAACAAAATAACATGGAGCGCTGTTTCAAGTTTTCGCAAGAAAGCGCTTAAATAGACTGTTGATAAAAGCGAAAAACCATAATGAATCCGTATATTACCATCGAAATGATGGATCGGAACGATCCAACCAGTAAACGCCAACTATTAGCTCGAATCTTTAAAAACGTGTGATGCTAATACGATTTGTGATATAAATCGCCAAACAAGATCCTACAAATCGTTCGATTTACAATTGAATGAGGATTTTAAGCTTTGATAAGCTTAACAGCAATTGTACAGCATATTGGCACAATGGAGAAATGCCACCACTCACTACAGCTCTGTGGTCCTCTGCACCCAGCAGGTTTCGATACAACCGTACAAGAATCCCATCAACAAAGAAAAAGATCGCAAGGCATTTTTAGCATATAGGGTTAAAAACCACAGCGCTCCAACTTGTGAAAAGCCTCTGACAGCGAGAAATGTCACTTTAGCATTTCCTCAGAATCCAGTGAGGCTTTCAAGACACGTTTCACTGCAAGGGTTAAAAAGCGTAGCACGCTTACACCTCTTTCAGCACGCCTCGCCATTTTTCCTGCTTTTTTCCCCTGCGCTTCCATGCTTCCTGGTTAACCGTCCTCTCCTCGCCGCTGATGCGGAGGTATTTTCCGCCGGAGGACGAGACACATAACACATTAAAGCGACGCAAATAAAAGGTCATTGTGTGAGGGCTTACCGGAGCTGAGGCGTAAAAGGGCCCGAACCAGTCTGTAACTATCGACCACGTGCGGGTGCCGGACCTGGAAGACAGAGAACAACAAAGACAGTTTGTGACAAAGCTGACACGCTGTAGTCTTGGAAGAGTAAAATCAATTGTGACATTTTTCATTTATTTGTAAATGCCTCTTTGGCGGCAGACTCACTCGAAACGACAGTCTGGCTCTTACAGATAGGAGAGGTAAGGGTAAAATAGAGGAATCTTGACAGTTGCCTTAATGAGATTCCGCATTAGGGCCGCTCTCACACACTTTTCCCTCAGCTAGGAGCACGCCCTTCACTTTCAATCTTACACACAAGTAATTTGGGAAACGTTAACCCTATAAAAAACTAAATCCAGACACCGTCGCTGACACTTTCCTCAATGTCTCAGATTTAATGCGAAACAAGGGCTTGATGCTGTAAATAATTCCTTCCTATGTTGAGGGACGGAAATAGATGTGTATACATGGATCATCAAGTCTAATATTAAAAGAGAAATTCAAAATTCCTTTTGGGTTTTCAGGCACGCAAACACAAAATAACTTTAATAGTTACGTTGCACTACACTAATATTTGAGTGATCAAATGAATTACCAATAACTATTAACAAAAAAGAAATTTACATTCCAAAGCTGCGTTCGCATTTGTGTATGTCGCCCATTTGTAAGATCGCGTTCGCAATTTTGCACAAATAATAGTTAGAAACATGAATAAGAGCCAAAGCTAGTTGGTAGAATGTCCGAATGATACTGTATAGTCAGAAAGCCAATGCTGGAAAGAAGACCAGATGATGTTTTTTATGGATCCCTTCATTACACTGAATAAACAGCATCTGTGATTTTAATATAATAAAAATTAATATTTTTTAAGTGTGAACGCCTGCCACTGACGTCACTGACGTTATATGATTGGCTGCGGTGCGTCACGTGATCTATGGTAGTCATTATGCGTTCTGCGTTCTCCAAATGTAAGTATTTCAGAATCCACTTCTCTTTATAATAAGACAATCCCTGATGTGAGCTCCAATGCTTTAATGCTATTGATAAACGCTACCATAAGTCACAAATCATTTGCTTACGTTTTTAAATCTGTCGGTTTGCTAGACACACACACATCATGTTGCTAATGGTAACTGTCACAGATTAAAGGTTACATGTCATACCATATTTATTGTTTCCGAATGACATGTCTGAAATGTAAAGAGTTTGGTTTGCATATCAAATGGGATTCACAACACATAAGAGTTAAAAAACAACATTGGACAAAAATCTGTGCGTGCAAGATGAGTCACTGATATGTTCAAGTTTGTTTAGATGAAAGAAAATTAAGTTTTTTCAAATCTGTACCAATGGATTTTCATAACTTTTTACATGTCAGTGGATTCCATTTAAAACATATAAAGTGAAATTGGTCTTGATCTTTTCTAACCTGTTTCTAAAACCACTGTGATGTGCAGGCATAAACAAACCAGATGGTTCTTATGATAAAATGCAACAGCATCGTGCCAGGTCACATTCACTATCACATTAGATTTCCACTCACTTGTCAGATATACTTTACATGCGATGTAATCTTATTTGTGGGTCAAGCCGAGGAACAATTACACACAACATTGCCCTCACTGGACTCGTGAAGCCCAGTCACAGTGCAGAGTTTGCTCCAGATGCTCACATCTCTCAGGAAATAAGTCACAACACTTTATTTATAGAATAGACATACCAATTGGTAATTGGTCATGAATTGCTCACTTTTTAGTCGTTCCAAACATGTTAAAATTTATTCAAATGCAATTACAGGGAAAAAACGACAGTCAAAATGGCCCAGGAACTTTTCTGCTGTTCTTCATTCTTCAAAATATTTAATTTTGTGTTTAACAGATCGAAAACAATTATGCAATTTCGCACTATAACAGTCAAAAAATCCCAAGAACTACTGCAAACATTCTCTTAAATATTTTTATCTGTTGTTATAATAAAGAAATTTATACAGATTGAACACGGCTCAAATGTGAGTTAATTATGATAGATGATTTATTTCAGGGTGAACTATCCCTTAAATTAATACCTTTGCAATACTTTGTCAAAATAACTGTTAAATATCACCCAACACAGACCGGGATACTGTGCTTTTACCATATTGAAATGATTTTAGAAACACTTTTAAAATGACAATCTTGATATATGAAAAATAAGAAATATCCATTAATATCAATTTTCAAGAAAAAAAGAATAGAGCTTCATAACACATTATCAAGCTGTCAATATTATGAACATAAATAGGTGCTTGGTTCAAAATTAGTTTATAAAAATGAATTCATACAAATATTCTTAAGAGATATTTCCAGTTCGGTTACAAGACATTTGGTAAAAATTCATGAAGCAAAATGTTATTTAAATGCAATAGTAATGATGATTCAAAATGCAGCGGCAAGAGTGGTGTTCAAGGAACCAAAAAGGACCCATGTAACACCTCTCTTCATAAAACTACATTGGCTTCCTGTAGCAGCTCGCATTGAATTTAAATGTCTTCTCATTGCCTACAAGACCTCCACCGGTTCAGCACCCACTTACCTTAACTCACTAATGCAAAGGTATAGACCCTCAAGATCTCTGCGCTCCGCAAATGAGCTGAGACTTGTGGTGCCAGCTCAAAAGAGTAAGAAATCTCTCTCTCGTACGTTCTCTGCTTCAGTTCCTCGATGGTGGAACGATCTGCCTCTGGCTTCACGATTGTCAGACTCGGTCTCTATCTTCAAGAAACACCTAAAAACTCATCTTTTCCGGCTACACCTAACTCACTAACTCACTTCTTTTCTAACCAACTCACTCTATCAAATAAAAAAAATAAAAATAAAAAAACATTTATATATATACCTTTTGTAACTTCTCTCTCTGTGTAACTCGGTAGCATTGTTGTAGCACTTGTTGACCTATTGTTGTATCGGCTATTTACCGCTTCATTGTCTCCTCGACTATTGTAAGTCGCTTTGGATAAAAGCGTCTGCTAAATGTCTAAATGTAAAATGTAAATGTAAATGTAATGACAATAACGTAGAATTCTATTAGGAAAGGTCAGTTTACCTGAAATCTGGCAAATTATTTTTAAAAAAGTAAACCAAAGTTTGTAGAAATGTCTTATTTTTAAAACTAGAATATTACATTTAAATAAAAAAATTAAATGTTAAATGTTAACAATCATGTTAATGGGAAATTAAGACACTACTTTTAATTAAAATAATGCCTTTTGAAAATGTTAAAATATAAGGCCAAATCCGCCTGTATCATGTTAGGATCCAAACCCTTGTCTCACCTATTAACCCAAATGAAACTGAATCGTCTGTGAGAGAGTTTAGCATTAGTTCCGAGCGTCATGTTGACTCAAAGCGAACAAATGATTTTGATGTAACTCGGTAGCTAGTGGATCAATTTTCAGTCAATTTGTTTTAAAGATACTCTCTGCTAACTTCCCACATCTCTTTCCCTCCACAGTACTGAGGCAGCGTGCAGTGGATTTACTTGCGAGCGGCACGCAGAGCGAGTCTTAGAGGTCAGCTCTCTCCCGCTATGTTTCGGGTGAGGTCAGAGGAGCCAGTCTCCCGCACTGATGCATGTGACCTGTCCCTCGGAGACGCCATCTATAATATACACAACCTGGGGAGAAGGCCAAGAACCTGTCTGTATGAGAAAGTGGTTTGGGATATTAAACTGAGGATACTGAGAATAAGGAAAAACAACAGCATGCGAGAAATTTAACAAAATAAAAGATTCTTGGTGTTGCCTGCTCGCCCTGCATTTGGCATCTGGATAAAGATGTGTTGTCAATGGGTTTTTGTTTACTGGTAGTGTAATAAATAATGCTTATGTCTGTAATGGTGTCCAAGCCTTATTTCCTGGGGCTGGCAGCCCATTACCACTCTCTCTTTTAGACAAACTACATGCAGTTGAGTATGTTATAGCAGCTCTCAGTTTTATAAAAACACCAAAGGTCATAGTTATACTGTTAATGCACCCTGGCAGTCCTCATCTCTCCATCTTATGCTTTATACTTACATAGAACATTTTACTATGCATTATACATTTGCATTCTATTGTACTTATCTACAATCTAAGCATCTGTAAATAGTATTCAAAGAGGATTAAACATCCATAATGCATCAATTTTAAAAAGCTCAGTGGTGCCGAAAAAACATAGATAAGTCTATAATATACAGTTGGCTTTAAAGAGTGAGACCACAAAACAATAATAACAACAACAACAACAACAACAACAACAACAACAACAACAACAACAACAACAACAACAACAACAACAACAACAACAACAATAATAATAATAATAATAACAATTATTATTATTATTATTATTATTATTATTATTATTATTATTATTATTATTATTGTAATCATCATCATGAAGATTTTTGTCCATATAATAAAAGCAATTATCTTCCTCAAATTGACATATTTGCTGTATTAAAGAAATTTTTCAAATTGAAAATTCTGTCCTTATTTATACATCCTTATGATTTTCAAAACCTGTCTATATCACTCTTTCTACTGTGGAATGTAAAATGAGAGCTTTTTAAGAAGTGTCTAAGTGCTTTTCATAATGGGGTCCGATCTTATTTGGTAAATGCTGATTCGTTAAGTAAATTCAAAATATGTAATTTGTCCTCAGTTAAATACATTTTAGTGGTCTTAGACAAAACCCTGCCCCCAAAATATATAGTAGGAGAAATGTGATGAGTAGTTTGTTTGAAACCTCTACGCACAGTAGGCCAGAAATACCCGAACAGCCTACGGCACCCGCTGAGATTCATGAGTGTGCATTTGATGGACACTCTTATATCCCATGATGCAACAAGTTAAATTGAATCTTATAAATACCTATTAAGAAAATGTGCGTTTTGTAATAGTAAACACAGATAAATGATTCTCCTGTGAAGAAATGTCTTTACCGATGACTATGTAAAGGTTGATGTTAATAAATCCTCATAGGTCAAAGAGCGTACAGGTCACATGACAATGAATATGGCGGATTCACTATGTCCAAATTCTATTCCTAACACCCCATGTGTCTTCAGGTAATTCCATTTCAGATCCAATGAATAACTCTCAATCTGACATTCTCTCATTGAAACCACAACACACAAAAACAAATGAAGATGGGCTGATACTCCGATGTCTCTGAAGTACCTGTGCAGCGCACCATCGGACCCTTCCCTGTGTCAACCGGGTTCTCTCAGGAGACCTCGGCTCTGACCCGTCTCTCGCACTCTTTTTATTTTACCGTCACGAGTGACAGGCTTCTCCTTTCTCCAACCAGAAAAACAGTGACACTTACTCTGTCCTGTCAATTATTTATGTCTAAATGCCCGGCCTTGAGTCGCATGCTCGTCTCCTCGCTCCACTCGCTGTCTGAGCTTTAGTCTAGGAGAATCCCATCTTTTTTTTGGCGCTTTGGCACTCTGGGATATAAAAATTCAGTTGTTATATTTATGATGCCTATACACGTGACAGCCGGAAATATTAGATGTTTTTGCACTGCTCAAAGGCACATGCTTTAAGCTAAACATTTATATATATAGACTCATAAATTCAAGTTTATGCATATAGCACCTCAAAAATAATAATTTCTTCGCAAAGTAAAGTGCTTACGTTGATAGAGGAAAAGTATTTGAATCAGATATCTGATCCATTTTGGCACGCTGTAAATCTTTCCCTTAAAAGCCATTATTCTGAAATATTTCTATAAGGGGCTAGCGGCGGCCCATTACCTCCTGCCCCTTCAGACAAAATACATTGGGTTGAGTATAACGGCTCTCGGCCTCATAAAAACACCACAGACTTGCATTTCAGATACAAATGTATCCTTGTAGCCACCACTCATCCATTATAGAGCTTTACACTTACACAAAACTTCTTTATATTTGTTATAGTCTCTATATGATGCATAGCTTATAAAAAGGTCCAGCATAGCAAAAATGAAAGATAACATACTTTCAAAGCTCTGAATGTGAACATTTTGGCAGGAATTCATCTCCAGTTGTTCCAAATATTTATCCATTTAAGTGTTCGGTTGAACACAGAGAAATATATTTGAACAGACTACCATAGTTGGAAAAATAACAATGATATTTTCTGTCCTACATTCTTCAAAATATCTTGATTTCAGCAAATCAAAAATGAAGTATTTTCTACTATAATAGAAAACGGGGTCCAAAAACTGTTTTCTTAAGAGCATTTTTCTAAATATCTTATTTTATACAGATTTGGAACAACTCAAAGGTGAGTAATCGTTTACAGAATTTTAATTTGGGGGTGAACTATGTACATTATGGTACATGCACACAATTAGTTATATAATGCATTCTCTCTAAACCTTAATAAATATGCCTCTGCCTTGTTGATTTCATGCCAATCCCATGAATCAAGTATTTTTTATGTAACAGTAACGGATACAAACATCCTTTAGCTCATCCGGAAAGTGCAAATAGTTATTTTTATAAATAGCACAAGCTTCTCGCTTTCATCAGACCCAACCATACAATAGTTATTTGAAAAGATCTCATAAAAGCATTCATTTCATCTCCCGCCAGCATTCGCAATATGTCACACTTGACGATCTGTCAAAGGTTAGAGAACATTCAGAGGTTGGGGGGGCGGTCGTACCTGGAGATGCGGCTTTTTCTGGTTCAGCCCGACCTTAACAAGGTGAGCAGAAAGTCTTCACAGTGCCGCTTTACAACCCCTGTGTCATTTCATCTGTCAGGCCACACGAGATCACAACACAATAAACTTGTCAACTTTCAAGAAATTACTGCAACCCAACTCGTTCCCACTCACTCTGTGAAAGAGCGGATGACATTGGCGCTTTTATAAGACCATGTGGAGGTCAGAGAATCTACAGCTTCTACGGGTGGAATTAAGGTTCCAGATCGCTCCTGATTTATGGCTGGATGGGCCCAAGGTCCTATTTAAACCGCTGATTAAGGTGGCCCGAGAAAGACTGATTGAAATTCGTTATGATTATGTTCACTAAGAAACATGTCATAATTCTTCTTCTTGAGTTGCGCTGACGCCTACTAGAACAAGTATTTACTGATTGCAATTAAGAAGCAGGTAATTGTGCTCTGAAATGACCGGTATTTAGTGATAGCAAAGTTCAGCAAATAACGCTGAATTATAGATAGTAATTTATTCTGAGATTGAAACATTTATAGTTATAGCTCTTCTGAAGATATAGTTCACCCAAATATACAAATTCTGTCATCATTTACTCACCTCCAAGTTGTTTTAGACCTGTTTACATTTCATTGTTTTGATGAACAAACACGGATATTGGAAGAACGCTTGAAATAAAACAGTTCTTGTATCCCATCGACAAGGGGGCAGTTCCAGTATTATGGACGCGACATTTTGCAATATGAACGTGATATAAAAGTACTCTTACGATGTATTTGTGATCAGTAAACTGAACAGTTCATATTATACAAAACCATTGTTGATAGTGTTTAATCCTTAAAAAAATCTGTTTATTTTAACGTTTTTTATTTTTAAAAAGGTAAATAATACTGCGTTATGGAAGTGACAAAAAAAGGACACCATTTTTGGGAGACAACCTACTTTCTGATGATTTATGTAAATTAAATGTGTACAAAATAGAAACAAAAATATCCAACAAATGCCCAAAGGTTATGTCTTTATTTAACATGATATCGTTTTAATTCTATTTGTCAGTTTATGAAAACTGTAGGGCTATGGGTGTGGTGATCCTGCAAATAGTCCTAGCTTGACAATTTAAAATAATGCACTAAAAATATAAATAATTCTATTAAATGTTATAGGGAGACCTCGCATGGGTAATGGAAGATGTGGACATCTGTGCTATAAGTATACTCAAAACATTTGGTTAAGTCTAATAAAAAAGTTTGGTTAAGTATAGTAAAAACCTTTGAATAAAACTTTATATTATCATGTTAAGTTGAGATTTTACAGAATATGCCTAGAGATGTTCGATTATGACTTAAATTATGATCACAATTATTTTGTGCACATTGCGATCACGATTATTGCACGAAATCACAAATTGACTTTGGAATTGGTTAGGAAGTCAATTATTAATAAATAAAAAAATAATAGATTTCCAACATAATGTTTAAAATGATTACAAAATAAATGTAAATGAAATGCTAAACTGAACGCAGCACAATAATTGTAGTGTGTTGATTGAGAATAATTGCACGGCCTAGCATTAACCACAACAGAAGGAAGAAATATTTTGTAAATTTAGTTCTGATGACCACAAAATGAGATATTGTGAAAAATGTGATAAAAATAAAATACCCGAAACCGCCGCTTTATTTATTTAACGATTGCATCGTAGCGCTTAAAGTAATATTACATGACCACATTAACATTTTAAAATACTTACATTTGCATGTTCACGCTGTTTTTGTCCCAAATGATTCCGTGTTTTGCCATTTGATTCGTTAAATGAATTATTCGTTCTGAACGACTTAAACGATTCACTGATTCAAAATAACCGCCACCTACTGACCGATAAAAATTTAATCATTTTAAGTAAACATTTTGCTTATTAATCATTTATTTTTATATTTTACTCCTGAAAATATTATATATAAGTACAACATAAGACAATAACAATTAGGTCTCAATAAATCACATTAAAATATCCCTCTGTTTTTACATAAAAATATTTTACTAAAAAATATTGTCAATTTAAAAGCTAATAACTTAAGTAAAAATACTGTTTAAAAATAAGTAGATCAGACTAAATCAAATATTTCAATTAGAATTCCTACAAATATTTTGGGGTAAAAATCAAATATATATTTGTTAGATAAATACTTAAAATTTAAAAAAAAATTTTTTTTCATTTTAGATTAATTAACTGTTGTATTTTTCCTCAAACATTTCATGTTTTTCAATGAAAACATCTATTTAATGTGTCAAATAGAAATATCAAAGCAGCAATCATGTGATCACGAGTTCTACTGTGGAACCACTCGGCCACGACTCCCCCAATCATGTGTTATCATATAGGCTGGGATTTTGGGCTATGGGGTTATCATTAATGAGTGGATATAAATAAAAATATTAACATAAATCAATATAAATTACCGTTATAGTTCAGCCAAAAATTACAAGAAAAAACAATTTTCATAATTTTCACAATTTACTCCCCTCTTGTCATTTAATATTTACATGGGTTTATTCCCCTCAAACACAAAAGAAGATAGTTTGAAAAAAGTTGGTTAGTTAACAGCATTTGTTATCTATTCACTTCTATTGTATTTACACAAATCTAACATGTGTTCCAGTTCCGAACATTGTAGTGTACTCCTAAAATTAACCTCATGCCAATGCCAATATTGCTGTTCAAGCAATAAACATTTAATAGATTTTATTACTCTGTATATTGTTTTTTTCTACAATTTGCAAACGGTTCAAATTCTTCATTTGCATTTTATTTGTCCAAAGCAATGAATGTAATTATTTGAGTTGTCTCTGTAGTTTATGTAGTCCTGTTCTTATGCTGTATGCCAGCAATAAATATACTTATATCTTGAAACGCCCAGCCCTGATGTATCACCTCGGCCTAGTGTAAATCATCTCTTATCCGCTATGGATACCTGATGTTTCAGTCTTCAGTCTTCCCATGTCTTGCAGAGAGATGGTAGATAGGATGTCCTCTGCAGCCGTGGTCCAAGAAAGCCCAGTAATGAATGGCACTGCAGATTAAATTTATGGTGAGGGATGGACCTTGTCTTGTTACCCTGTTTAATGGAAAACAATGACTCTTCCACTGTGGAGTCTCCGGGCTGACACATTGCCCTGGATGGACCATTCTGTCTTTTATTATCCTGAGAGCAGGTTCTTTCTCTGCTTTTCTATGAAAAACTCCAAGACACACATGACAAATAAGAAAGACTTGCAACACCTAATGGGCTCCGCAATGGTGGAAGCGGACAGTAATTTACGGGTAAATACTTCCTGCAATATAGGGCTTTCAAAAAAGCATTTCTTATTTTAAAGTCTGTTTTATGACTAGAATAAGATCAATCTCAAATGTTGGCGATGAGGCAACATAAATTGCAAACATCATAAAAAATGTATGCGACTGCTCATATGATATTTTGTAAGAAGTTTGACCTTAACGTTTTCTTAGATAGGCCCGAATTCTTTCACTGACCATTCAATGAGAAAGTAAAGAGTTTCTTAAAGTTTCAGACAATTTTGTTGTATAGGGATTCAATATTATATACCATATTAACAAAGAAAATCCAGAAAATGGGAAACAATGAGGTGTAGGAACAGTCATGCAGAAATGATAAGGCAAGGCTGAAAGTATCATCAGTGATACATTTAAGTTTTAACTGAATATAGCAGACCCACAATAATAATAGACCTACTTCCTCCAAATGACAGACATCAATCTAAATATCTGATGTGTTCCTCAATCATCTGCTTTTGTAATAATACAGCAGAAAAGGAAGTGCCTGGAGGTGAAACATTGGGAGCAGATTAGTTATGGTTCATCTATATTCACCCAACACCGTTCCTGTATAAAGTAGGTAAATTATTATTAATTATGATTATGTTTGAAATATGCTGCTGTCAGATTCCTAGACAGTTTGACAGATTTGGGTGCAGTATAAAAAACTGGCAGGTGCTAGAATTCACTGGAGAAACACAAATAATACTGTTAGGAATATTGCCAGAAAGCGTCAAATGTATACACTGATCTAATGCAATGAACATGATATTCAGATGATATTTTGTCATCGTTGTTAACTTACTTTTATTATTAATATAATAATTATGACTTAAAATAAATTAAAAACTACTTTATTTCGGGGAACACAAGTAGCTGAAAACAATAAAATATTCCTCGAATGCTACACTTTATTAATATTGCATCTGGCTTATTAAATATCTCTAAAATAAACAGTATATTTACAATAATAAACGTGATAAAATCTTTTGCTAATGAAATCGATTATTTAAGTAGAAAGTATAAAAATAATTAGAAAAGTACAAAGTTAATTCCTCTAAAATGTTCAATTTTTTGTATTTGTAATATACAAGCAATAATTTTGGTGAACTCTAATATAAAGTATAAGTCAATCCGTTTTGATTATTATTTATACTTTAAACAGCATATTTTATTAATTTCAAAGCATTATATATGCTTAGTGTAAATTGTTTCACTTAAATCACAGTACAATTTAAAATTGAATTTGAATCTTATAATATAAGATATACTCTTATACGTTGATACACATTTATCCCTATAAAGTAAACTTTGATCAAAATGACATTTTTGGTGAAGTTAAATTACTAGGTAACTCTACACCTCATCTTCATCAAGTATGCACAGACACATGAATATGTTAATTTACATTAACATATTTTCATTTGGTAGATGCTTTATTCCAAAGTGACTCACAGTATTATACAGTAGTCAATCATCACTGTAGAGCAAACAGGGGTAAGATGTCTTACTCAAGGACACTTTAGTCATTGTCTGCTGACACTGGGATTTGAACACGCAACCTTCTGCTCAGGAGTCCAACTCTCTGACCACCAGACCACATCCGACCCATTAATAGCCCCATCTCCTCTCAATCACAGACAGTTTTGGATGCAACTAAAACTGAAAGTGAAACTGAGAACTAACACATAAGGACAAAGCAACACTAATGGGACAACATCCATGTAGTTTAACCATGTTTTACTATCCTACATGTCCTTTACAATGTTAAATATAACATTTAAGCAATGCATTATGAACATACCCCAATCATTTGTATAGCCTTGAAGAAACCAAGGCAAGGATTATATGCCTACTTGTTCTTCTCCGAAAAGAGAGTTTCTTTCATCTCATAATCACAGCGAGATTCTCTATTTGGGTTCCTGGCAAAGAAAACGTCACAGCCATCAAATGTTATCATGATCCTCAAGTGTTGTCTTTGATCAGAGAGTGCTGCCATCCTTATGTTCTTAAGAAATTGAAGATGAAAAGAAATACCTGTACTGTGTGAGGAAAAAACCTGAATCCGTTTTTTGATTTAATTTCCTTACCTTGCTATCCGAAGCAATTTTGCACGCAGAGACTGCAGCAAGCATGTAAATTATAATTAAATTTAACAAACTGCAGTTGAACGGGGCTGTTGTGAATGTCTGAGAAACACAGACTTGGCATTTTCTACTCAGCCCGGGATACAATTGTGCGGCATCAAATAAACATTTCACAACATATAATAAATACGATATTAAAGAAGCTCTCAGTCGACAGGACAATGTGACCTGACTATAAACTTTGTTTGGCTTTGTTAACAAATGATTTGATAGGATTTAATAGAGACGGCCAAATATCCAACCAATTTATAATATATTAGAGTACTGGATTAAAGGTGCTAATTAAAGCCATGGTGGTCTACATTAGAACTGCAAAATAAAAACAAAAATGAATTGTCATATTGATAAAGCCTTAAAAATCAATCGAAACCGAATGTTTTCTTAAGAATAATCCTTCTTTGATTATTATTTTAGTAAAACGCTTGAGCAGTACAATAAATATGCTATTAAGTTGCCTGTTTTTACCAAGACTGCAATTAAACCTTCACAAAACAAAGTGTGATGATGTGTTGATCACAGCAGAGCTATCAAGATAAAACTTCTTAAACCACACGTTCAGAACACTGCAATTATCCGAGGTCATACAACTTTTAAAGAATAGACTTTTCTACATGTATTGTTTGAATGTCAACAAAATTTTCTCGGATCTAATTTCATGGACACAATGATTCATTACTAACCATGACTACAAAATAAAAGAAAAATACTAACCGCAGCAAATAAACTTATATACTAGGTCAATATCATTATTTCGTAAACAATTCATTACAATGCACAGCAGTTATTATCCGTAGTGTTTGCATGGCAAGCTTTGCACATACATCTTTTATAAGCAACTTTAAATGGTAAATATGTAGTTTACAAATACAGGTTTTTCAACTGTGTGACAGTTTAGAATTAAAAAATATTTTTTAATTTAAAGTTATTTGATGTTATGAATATGAATATAAAATGATATATAATTAACAGTTTTTTATTTTTCTAAATTTTTGCTGTGGCAGCCAGGAAACATGCATGTTTTTCATTTAGCGAGCATATATGTCATATTGATAAATAATACATATGTGTTTAAAAGTGTTAATACATAAATAAAGCTGTTGGTTTTTTATAAAAGATTTGGACCCCTCACATAGCTTAACTGGCTAAACAAATAGAACACTATGGATGTTAACTGAGACTCAAAATGAAACATCCTCAGATTAAACAGTGTTGACAACTGTTCAATTGGTTTGGTCTATTTTTCAATTAAATTCTCTCAGCCATTTATAAAACCAGGGGAGAAGAACTTTCTATGACAGTGTGCCGATCATCTCAGCTGGGAGAATAACACAACTGTGCAACAAAAATCAAATCTAATCTTGGATCTTTAGAACTTTGAAACTTTAGAAAACTTCCATTTGGCTAAATTCTGATACACCAGAGATTTTAAACATACATCCATACACATCAACCAACATAATGTCCTTAATTTACTTTAATATGTTTCTGCTTTGTACAGAAACGTGTTGTGTTTTTGTCAACGTACATTAAACTTTCTTTACAAATCTTTCTTAAAATCTAAAATACAGTATAATCCTGTTATTTCTGTCACGTCTGGTTTAAACACATAAGTCCATGATTTCTCTATAGTGCAATGGACACAAATTTAGACTTCCGTTTTTAGGCTTCGGGCGAAATTAAGTTGACAAGGCCACTGCGGCAATGTGACATCTCTGTAGTGGGTGACTGTCTTATGCCGGGTGAACGCTGTGCCATTTTACGTTTGGTGCTTGTCAGATTGTACGATACGACCTCAGTGATATCTTGGGTAAAAGTCAAAGCAAACTCTGCCAACTTTTATGTCAAGCTTTACAGTCTGCATCCATCCAAGGATATTCGAATATGTCTGGATTCAGTTTGATGGATCTAAATAATTCTTCTCATCTTCTATGACTACTATGGCATATACTATCAAGAAAACTTCCCATAATATTATATACTGTTAAAAATTCGATCAATACCAGACAATTTTGCCAAACAATGATTGTTGTGTTGGCTGCAAGGAAAGTATTTAAGAATAACTTCGTTATGATGGCAAAACTGGACATCACAACACAAAAGCAAGAACAAACCAACAGTAAAGAAAGACTGATGTAGGTTGAGCTTGATAAAATCATTTATTGTGCTCCAGAAGATTAAATCCTATTTAACCAGAAAGAAAGACAAAATGACAAATAATCTACATCACAACAACCCTCTGTAGTTCTCATAAACAGCCATTTTGATCTTCCTCCGAGGCCAGCCAGTAGAAAAGAAACACAATGAAATTTGGTTGCTGTCTGTAAGAAAATGACCCTCAGTCTTGCGTTACATTCAGTTACGAGGCTGTCCTGGCATGTGTGTGCGTGAGACGTACTGAGCGTGGGAGATCTCCTCAATTACAGATGAATCCCAGTCCTCTCTCTCTCTTTCTCTCTCTGGTACATGTGCATGCACAAGATGAATCCTCCAAGTGGGCCGCCGGTATATGACTCATTAAATTTTAATATCATTCAAAGGAGCTTTCTTTTGGAGGAGGCAGGTTGACTTCGCGTACCCGCGGACGGGGATTGGCATACAGAGCCGGGTTTTTCTTTGTTGCTTTGTTTGAACTGTGTAGGTGAAGGTAGAACAGAGAGTGAAGGCCCAAAGGAGATTGTGTTCGGAACGGGAACATGTTGTTGGGGACTGTGTGTCACAGGGTTCCTGATGAGGATGGGGAAGATTCATATCTTTCCTTCTTGTTCTTTGCACATCCCTCATTAGTTCTACCTCCAGCGGTTCATCGGGGTTTATAGAATCACTCCTACAAACTTGTGTTTGACCCCAGTGTTTCACACCAATTAATAATTAATTACCTGGAGATGTGAACGGCTGTATGCCGCAATAAAAATGGCTTCTGTAGTCGGTGTAAACACTTGCTTTGGCCATTATATCGTGTCTTTGCTGAAAATACTTAATTATGCCACATAATTTGACACATTTAGTGTTTTAGATGCCACTCATTTCGGACCCGTGACATCTCGCTGTTGGCGGAGCACATAAAAAGAGATGCCACATTAGAAGTTATTTTTATAGACGGCTATACGTAGGTGGTCCACCACATTTATAAACCAGTGTTGCCAAGTACACAATTTTCCAGCGCAATTGAACTACTGATAAACTGATGTTGCAACTTTTTTTATGTTTAGCAACTGTGGAATAGTTTTGTTATTAAGCTGTCAATCTTAAGATGGTTTTATTCTATTATCTTTTTTGGACCAAGTACTTTAGGCGAGTAACACCTTTTTTGCACTTAGCAATAAGTATCACAATTAAAAATCCTTGCTTTTTAACAATCAGTTTTTCCGCAGTGTTGTTGGCATATTATTGGTGACGTCATTTCATCGTTCCATATGGCGGATGTGTTTCCATATCTGGATCACTGGAATGCGGCATCTAGATATATAAATATATCTACGCCTTGAGCGACTTCTTAGTGTCGCCTAATAAAATTGAGCGACTTTGTAGACAAATTTTAGCTTCTTTTTAAGGTAATGCTGTTTTGCTGTCTGAGCAATGAGAAATGAAATTGCAAACACATTACCATGACTATGAATATGCTTGTTACTGTATTATGCTTTCTTACAAAATGTTGCTACTTTTGAAGCAACTTTAAGACATGTTCAAAGTTTGACAGTTGGCCACACTAAAACAGAAATAAAGCAGCCAACTGTGATGCTTATTGTGATCAGGGCTGTAAAACGTAGGATGGTGTGTTACTCATGGGGTCAAGACAGAGTTTGCACAAAAACAGAGGCAATGGCCACTGGATATTCCAAAATCTCTGGATAAACTGGGCTTCATGCTGAGGAGTAACGAGATGTATAGGGAGGACCTTACGTGTCAATCCCCTGACATCTTTTCCTGGGGTTTTATTAAAATTCTCAGTAGTAACAAAAGATTTGCAGGAAAAAACCCTGAAGCATCTAGCCACTGAAAGGGTATGGCTAGCATCCCAATATGCTTTTAGCACAGAGTATGTTGCGTAACATGGGATTGAGAACATTAAGATCAGAAGGCCCTTTTATTGGGGTCTTTAGTCTGGGTTCGATCATTAGCATGTTATGTAACATGGCTTTGAGGAATATACCAAATAATCATGAACTCAGATGCCACCGGGATGAACCGAAGAGATTTGCAGGTGAAACTGGCTTTTAGCACTGAGGTTACCGGGCAAGGCCGACAAAGTGGCTCTTACCCCAGCAGTTTCTTTCTGATGCGTCTTATGTCTTCAATTGCTCTTTCCTCAACCCCTTTCACACACATTCTCCATTCCTTTCCTTTGTGTTTTATTTTTTATAGCTAGCGTTAAGCAGTATGATCAAGGGCTTTGCGAGATCAGAAGGACCCCTAATACACTCTTTCATCAGGAGCCCTCCTGTCTTCCGTGCAGGATTCACCCCAGGGTGGATCATTCAGGAGAACCACAGAAAGTTCTGGATGAAGGGATACCAGCCCATGACTCGAAAACTCTAAAGTTGAATGAATCCCTGTGTTTGTAAATGGTCGTTCACAGTCGCATGGGTACTGCCTCATAAAGCACGGCAAAAAAAACAAAAAAAACATTACAGGTAATAAATTTGCTAAGGTAATGTGGCAAATATTAGCAAACAATGAAAAAAAAGAACAATGTTGTATAGACCAATGAGAAAACCAAAAGGTACATTAATGTCCCACACATGGGAGCTCAAACAACAAGTGATTCACCACTATTAAAAAGTTTTACCGACACACATGTACAAAACTAGTCCTTATAACCAGGATCACTCGAGCTATTTGCGTATACAATCTATTTAGCTTATCCCCACCCGTCCGATCTGAACCCACGTGTCCACCCTCACCAGCATATTCCGATTCCTGCAAGCCAGTTTATCCTTAAACAAATCCAAATGGGGAAGAAAATGACTTTTTTTGTTTTAAATAATGACTTAATCAGCAGAACAGCCACCAAGCAGATAAATTGTCATGCGCATCGTGCTAAAAATATCCAGCCTCCAGTCCACCAGTTTTCAGTATAGACAGCACTTGTGTGATGAAGCTGTATCTGCCAGAAAGCCAATAAATTCCCCGCTACGCTCTTGAGGCAGATTCCTCAGTATCGACGCCCCCAGCCAGGGCTTAAAGAGCATGGGTGCTTTGTGTACATATCTAGATATGTAAATAGGTCCTATACAATAAAACAGTTTCCCCCAAAAATAAACTGACAAAAAGAATTCAAAAGACATTCAGCGAATGTCTCTATTGTGCATATTCTCGAGGATTTCTCAATCGTTTTTTTCCCCCATTGATGTATTCCGTATCTTACAGTGCTAACAACAGGAGAACACATGCCTAAATTAGGTAAGCAGCATCTCCCCTCTGCTCAGAAGAGAGTAATCTACAATCCAGCGCCTCGGGAAAACAATATGTTTCCTTTTGTTTACAAAGGACCTCCCACACGTCATATCTTCTGCGATTCCGCTGTTTCCTCTCCGGGTAATGAATGCAACCATTCCTCAAAGAACCCCAGACTGATAATTGTTTCCACAAATGGTCCAGGTTTTGTCACAATACAAGGAGTAAAAAACACTCTGTTCGTCTGTCGTGAAATCAGAAATGGTCTTGCTTGGTTTTTTCGGTTTGTTTTTTCCGCTCTGATATAAAAGGTTAGTTGGCTCTTGAGGGAAGATAAAAAATCCACATTGTTATTTCCTGTTCCTCTGAACAACTGGAGTAAAGATATTCCTCAATCGGTGATGTCACATCCGCCCGTTGTCCGCCACCACACTCAAAACTCCACATCTGCGGGAGCGTAGGTGTGTGTATGTCAGTGTTTGTGTGTGAGAGTGTGTGGCTATACTCTGGTGGTAGAGTGTGAATGGGGGTGTGGATGGGGTAGGGTGTTATTTTGTCCGCTGGAGTAGCTGTTATAGGGGTGTAAAGAGGTAAGACCTGGCATGCTGTTGGGAATCATGGTGATGGTGTTTGGCGTCATGAGCGGGATGTCGTCCGGCGAACGGCGCATGGCGAGGGTGTAATCAGGGGGGCAGGCAGTTCTCAGGACCACCTCGTGCGGGTGCATGGCCTCTCGACATTCCCGCTCCAGATCGCTGTGTTTCATCTGTAGAGACATGATCTCCTCCTCCTGCGTGTGGGGCAGCTCATTGGCGGTGGTCCTTTGCGGGCTGCAGCGTCGATGAACCTCATGTCTCCGTTTGTCTTTTTTGTAATACAGCGCTGCAAAAGCCAAGATGTTGAGGAAGAGCAATGAAGCACCCACGGCGATGGTGACGCTTAGCTCGGTGGAATAGTCCCGTTGGTCCACCAGAAAGGGTTGGTTTTGATTCTGGTTATGGCTGTCCTGTGTTTCCGTGGGGAATGGCGTGGGGTAGGGCCTTTTGGTGTTGACCGGGATCTTCTTTGGCGTACGGGGAGTAACCTCAGGTGGAGGCAGTTTAGTGGTAGTGGAAATGATCTGGGTGACCTCGTTGAGGCTGTGGAGATGAGGCACCAGCTCCAACCACAGGTTGACTTTATTGGCACGGTAATGTTCTTTTACACGGGGTTTTAAGCCAATGTGAAGGTATAGCTGGTCTTTCTGGTTGTAGCGTGTCCAGGCCACTTCCTCAAAACGGTTAGGTTTGGTGTGAATGAACTTGGTGTCTTGTGGTACAGGTTGGTTGGGATCACTGCAAAATAGAAAGAAATGACTGTAAGAGAAGCACATCCTCAGAAAAGGTATTTTTTCAGAACGAAGGAATTGACCGTGGAAACTCTTAGTCAACTCAAGTCAAATATCCCACAACACATTATCGGCATAGTACCATGTCTGAAAGGGGTGCCTAGAGACCCCTAATGTTCTCACGGAGCTCATTACTGTCTCCTGACAACTGCACCTGCTCTTAAAATTAACAAGAATTAGTCTGAGGGAAGAAACTACACATTTGCACACAAATTGATTTGTTGTCTTCCCCTGAGATGATACAGTAATACATCCAGGCAGACATTTCATTTAAACGGCAGCCATGTCACACAAATGCTCAACTGACTCTAAGTGATCATCACGTTAATCACTGAATTACACCTAAATTGAAGCAAACCGAATTGTTGTTGCGTAAAAAGCAGTTTCGTAAATTTAATGTTGCATAACCCAGGGAATATCTGCGAGTATGTGTGAATGAAAATGATGTTAAGAAACAATTAAGCGACAAATAAACCTAAGGAACCCGGTTGTACCCTGTTTCCTGGCAACAAAATGTTTTTTATGTAGAAATCAATATCAAAGTTACCCTCACAAATTATGAACATCTTGCTTAAGTAGTGTAATAACACAATGTGCATCTGGAATATATCATACACAATATCTTTTAAAAATAATTCAGAGACATATTGTTCAACAGGAAGGTAATTTCTCGTACATGAAGTTCCCATGAGACTTACCCGGTCTTTGCAAAGTTAGTCCAGTATGTCATCACCACTGCACTGAGCATGACATCATTTTTCGAAAAGTTGCAAGGGAAGAGTTCAGTGGGACCAATCATGGGCAGCCCAAACACGTAGGGGATCTCATCACCATGCGAGGCATCGGCCCATGGAGGCACCTGCTCGGTTTGACAGTGATGGTAGAAAGCGTAGAAATATGTAGGGGAGCCAAAGCTGGAGTGAAGATCTGCGGTGGCCACCGCCGGTGCCACCCACTGATGATCTGTGAACAACGCCAGCAGGGTCTTTCTCCTGGTCTCTGGGTTGTGACGGTCAGCCCAGTCTGTATACATGAACTTTATAGTCTCCCGCAGAATGTCCTTCCCTTCTGGGTAACCGTACAAATCGTCCACGAAACTTGACACGGCATAGTCGAAATCATTGGCTTGGACGCCATTCTCGTTGTCCACGATGAGTTCCACGAATTTAAGCCCCTCGCCCTGGTTGACGCCCAGCATAATGTCATAATTGAGGAACTCCCCTTGTTCCATGAGAATCTGAGGGTCGTCTGGGATGACGTCGCCATCGATTACCGGTCCGAAGGCGATGTGGTAGCGAGCAGGCTGGATGTCCTGCTCAACTAACTCTTTGTAGTGTTTTTTCTGCAGGCACTCTATCATCTCCACTGTGTCTTTGAGGTTGCACCCCACTTTCTTGGCAAGCATGCGAGCATACTTGGCTGGTTGAAAACTGACCGCCCAGCTGGACAAAGCTGTGCCACTTTGGGCAATGGCCCTTTGGAAAAGACCTGTAGATGTGAAATAAAACAGAGTTAAATTGAGAACAACAAACTAGTGGGGTCCCAATGTCTAAGACCGTAAATCTTTCTTCCTCTAGTTTTATTGTTTTTAATTTTAAATTATAATATCATCATTAACATGTCATGAAAATTAACCTTTTAATTTTTTATTTAAAAGGATGGTTCACCCATAGATAAAAAGTCTGTCATCATTTACTGATCCAAACCTGTATTCATTTCAAATGTACGGAAGATCCAAGTCAACATGTGCCCACAGTTGTTTTGGTATTAACATTCTTCAAAACATTTTCTTTTGTGTTTGGCAAACGATGAAAGTCATGCAGGTTTTAAATGGCAAAGGGATAAGTAAAAGACGACAGTTTTTAATTATTTAATGAGAACTTTCACGTATTTTGCTTATCACTATTGTTACAAATTAGTTCTTAAGAACAGAAAAAAATACATAGTGTTTGCAGTATTTTCCCTTTATTTTGATTAGATGTTTTTTATTTTCCCCTTAAAACCCCAGAATATCTGTGCGGTCTCAGACTTTGGAACCCACGGTAAACACAAAAGTGCCCCCCAGTACAATATATTTATCTCCACTTTGTTTATTGTGCAAATCTTAAATGGTCTGGGAAAGAAAGGCCATGCACGTCAACGTGAAAACGCTGATAAACTTGTTTTGCACATTGAGCTGAACAACGTTTCACTTGGTCATGAAATTTCAGGGGGAAAACACGCTCCCGTGTTTATAGATTTACATTACGGTGCATTACTGTTAATTAGCTGTTTACACTCTCTTACCCCTCTTAACAACCAAACAGCAACAAAATGGACCCAAACCATTGAAGAGAAGCAGATATCATGCACATCTAGACCAAAATGCGAGTGTGTAAACATGCTTGTGCATGTGTGTGACAGTAAGAAAGACAGACATAAAGAGCAAGAGAGAGGAAAATTGAGTTACTCTGTTACCATGACAACACAGGGATCTCAGGCTTAGCAGTGAAGTTATGAGTAAAAACATGTTCTTACTAAAAAAAGAAAAACTACAAACACACATGGAAATGAAATGGAAATAAGAGGATGCTTTTGTCCGCAATTCAACGTTGAACAATTTTATTTGAAGAGATGGAAATGCCAACGAAGAATACACTACTAAAGCGAAAAAAGGAACATATTAGAACTATATCAAAATTATTCAAGATAAGCAGCGCCCGATAAGGCAGAGCAATCGTACAGAACGCTTGATTCTCTTCTACAAGGTTCATTTGAATGATAGTGACAACCTTAGAGCAGGTCGGTGCCAAGAGCCCTCTTTACAAAGCAATCTTCCAAGCAGAGCGACTGAAAATGGAATTAATGTATTTACTCTTTTCGTGCCAACGGTAGGTGAGTGCTCTATTTGGACAGCACGCTCACGGTGCCCGGTGACGTTCATGCACTCGACTAAATAAAGATGAGAACATGAAGCAAGCAAAGGAAATTTAATATCCATAAACAAGTGATTTCAGGGCAGTCTCCGTGAGTTCGATGCTTAAAGCGTGCCAGCGGGTGACAAATGAGTTGGGCTAATGCGGGCCTGTGAAGAAACCGCTGCGCCAGTTGTAGAGTTGTTGGTTTTATGACTTTTGTGTCACACCGTTGGACTGTGTGTGAAGATTTTTGTGCTTCGTATAACAATAAAATAGAGTGGTGCTTCACAACTGGTGGTCCATGTTTTTAGTGTTGCATAATTTATACTGCAGAACATACTTGGTTGTTTTTGACCTACACTTTGTTTGCAAGTTTGTTGAGTTATCATTTTTTTTAGATTAATTTAACATCATGGTTAGGTCAAAAAGAGATGAACCCAACATTCATATTTTATTTAGTGTACAAACTAATGTTTGTCACTTTTTGACCCAACCATCGTCTATGGTAGGGGTTTTCAAACAGTGGCCAAAGGGCATCCTAAAGGTTCTGAGGGGTCCCCAGAACATCTTAAAGAAATAAAAAGAAAAATTAAAATGGTAATTAGACATATTTTTATTTAGAGATGTTTAACTCAATTTTACATGTTGTATATCATTCTAGTGAGTTTTCTCAGTACAGTTACATTTATGACAATTGCTGCGAAACAAATAAATTGATAATGGAAGTGTTTGTCTTCAGGATCATACAACCAACATAACTGGTATTATTCACTGTTAGTCAATATAATCTTTATTAAAACAATTAATAATTATTATACTCAATATAATTGTATACTCTTTATAATTGGATATGTATTTTAGCAGGGGGCTCCCCAGAAAAGGAACATTATATTGGGGGGTCCCTGCAATTATAAAGTTAGAAAACCTAATGTTAAGCTCTTAACCCCAATTTATTTATTTTTTATTTTTAAAGCTCAGCCCGATGTCATTTCCATCCGAGTTTCTTTTAATAAAGCATTACTATTTATTTTTGTTTAAATCTTAGAGTAACAATATGTGTGGATAAGGAGTGAAATGCATTTACTGATAATCTTCCCTCCGGTGAGCTGTTTCCTCAAGAACTAATCCAGTCATTAAGTTTGTGATTCAATACTGAGAAGTGGATGAGCAAACAAAATGTTTTTTTGAGCCTGTTCTACTTTGCAATAAATGGCCATGGCCACAACATTTTAGTTTTTCCTTTCCTACCAGGAATAGTTTAAAACAAACATTTATTTTAGAGTTTATCTGAAAGATAACTAAATGAATAAATCAATAGGCACACAGAGATGAACTTTAGCCGCTTAAGAAGACAAGACCTTTAAAATGAACTCATGATACAAGCAGCGGTGGCATGCAGACAAAACACTTTCAAAAGTTAAAACCTCTGCATTGTACCTTTGGTTGAATTGCTCCAACGGTTACCTTCAGAATAATGGGAAAGAGTCAGGAGGTTGACGCACGACGCCCCGGCCCCAGACCCAAAAACAGTTATGCGTAGAGGGTCACCCCCAAAGAACGCAATGTTTTCACTCGTCCAGCGCAGGGCCTGGATTTGATCGAGCAGGCCGTAGTTACCTTTCGCCGCTTGGTCTCCGGTGCTCAGAAAACCTGCAGACACAAAAGCAGGCATGTTATAAATTACCAATGTAAAGCCTTTAAAGAAAAGAATTGTGCAATATTCATAAGCAAACATTTGTGAGAAAGGCTTCATAACAAGACACAATAACACATTATAAAAAAAACAAAAAAAAAAACACCATTGCCAAACACTCTTTTAACATCTATGTTAAGATCTCATTCGTCCATCTCGTGAGAGCTAATGTAAACTTAATTTCATGGTTATTTATTTTCAGATCATGCGGTTGGGCTTGAAATCTACAGATCTTCAAAAATATAAGCGCAATGCCATATTTTTTTGGACACTATTGTGATATGAACAAATAATACAGAACTATGAAATTAAACTCTAAGGAATTCTTTTCATCCTGGCAATTTTTCCCAGCATTGTCCATCTTTTCAAACCTACATTATTATTTTCTTTAGCAGAACACAAAAGAAGATATTTTGAAGAATGATGGTAACCAAATAGCAGTGGCAACCATTTACTTCTGGACACAAAATCAATACAAATTAATGGATGCCACTTCCCTAGATTCTTCTTAATTTCTACTTCAGTGATCATCTAAAGAAAAGTTATTTCTTTAAGGCATCATGTGTTAAAATGCATACAAAAAACGGTTACATAAACCACTCACATTTCAAAAAAACAAGGCTTGATTTCCATTAGGTTTAATCTTAATTTCTAAAAGTAAGCAGTGTGTTGTATCCCTAACTCTAAACTACATTAATCTACATTAGCCTCCTGTGTTTCGCATTAACCCTGATTGGTTTAAAACAAATATGTTTTGCTTTGCTTTGCTATTTGTCTTTGATTTGGTCAGCCAGTGGAACCGTAGCTCTCTGGGGTCATGCAGAATGCAGCCGTTTTTACCCATTGGCTTCCAATTAAATGCACTCGAATAAACAAATCACTTTGCAGCAATACCTTATCGGTGTCAATTTGCGATTACAAAGAACTAACCTTGTGGGCCATTTTAATGGAAATTTAGTCTGTGACTACTTCACAACAGTGGGCGCAACCTGGGAATACACATCCTGCGGGAGCTTGCGAAATTCCGCCGGTGTGCGTGTTCTGTGAATACAGCACTTTGGGTCCGGTAATTGCCCCCACGTTCCCAGAACACGTAATATATTAGGCAGCGCAACAATTACTGCGCCGGCACAACTGATGCAATATTCTCATTAACCGATGGGAATGAGAAACGAAAACTCTGAAATAACTTTTGGGCCTTTACAGAAAGCACCCGCTCGCCCCTTTGTTAATTGAGTTCTTTATTGGATTTAATTAATCTATTTGTGTTGCTACATCAAGAAGTTGATCTCCTGGAAGTGGCCGTCGAATACAAGCACGCATTTAATTGATTCTATTTAGCCAAGGCAGTGTGCAGTGCAAATCAAAAAGTCCAGGCGCGGACTGGAAAATGATTAGCAATCAGATGGCAGCCAGTCAGGTGCTCGAGCCTGCCGAGTAGAGCCGTAAGCGCATTTGGCTGCTAACACAGGCAGGCGTGCATGCGGAGAGAAGCAATCCAATCACAAAAGGGCCTCCTTCCGCCAGTAAATAGCGGACTGTGAATAGCTGCGAATGAAGAGGTAGTTGGTACAATGGAGGATAACAGATTCTCTACAATGCCCTTTAATGAGTCAAGCAATAATCATTCTTAATAAAGAACGTCAGGAATGTTCCTGTTTCGCAGTCTAAGTGGCAGTTCCGGGCTGGACTTTGGAAAGCTGGAAATTGGAAACAACATTAGCGATGGCTTTTATAATATGTGCTTTCTAAAAATATAATAGCTGGTAAATGGTTACGCTTTCAAAAGCGCTTTGAATTTGTGAAACATTTTACGGCAGGCTATTCTTAAACAAGGTTACCAACATTGTCAAAACAGAGTGGCAAGCCTTAGAATTTGTCAGGGCTTAGTAGACACCCTAATGGTCTCTTTTATGAGATAAGTAATCCATTTCAAGCATCCCACCAGTTATTATGGACTAAAAAAAATCATTTAAAACATGAATCATAACACTGAAAGATGAATACTCCGCTGGATCCGAACTGACCTCAAGCCTATCCACACAAATTGTCGCCCATGCCAGGGGCGGATTGCGGTCCCTGAGGTTTCACAGCGCAAGCCATTTTGAGGAGTCCCAACAGAGTCCCAACATGATAAAAATGAAATCAGATTGCAATCACTTGGCCTACACATTGAAATTCAGGACTAGATGAGAAAGCCAGGGAGAGGATTAGTTCCAAGTGCCTTGTACTTAAATCGATTCCTCTTGGAACCCCAGCAGATGGCTCGAGATGTTAAATTAATCTGCGTTTTGAGAAAGAACGGGCGACGGTGGCAATGTACGCAAAAATGAAAACTGGAGGTGTCAAACAGACATTTCATGTTCAGGGCCGCAGATAAAGAAATTCGGCAGATATATACCTCATTTGCTACTAGTCTCACTCCAAAAAAGAAGTGTCGCAGCTAGACCGCTGATGAGTTATTTGTCTGCTTTGTCCCGGCGGTGAGACAAATTGGCCCTCCTGTTGTGTGTCCCTAAAAATATTTATAGTGTGACAACACCTTCATACTTTTCCTTCCCATCAAAGAATTGTCATCCGTTTCCAACGAATTCAAGACTAAAAGCAGATGCCATCTGTTCCTGCACTGCACGCTGGCACTCGGAGATGTTTCTAATCTGCAAGGCACGGCAAAATGAACGGCCAGAAGTTGGTCTGAAAAGGTTACGGAAATAAAACACAGTGCGTTGAGTTTTCCGGCTTGCGCTCCTAGAGGTAACTAGGCCTACTGCATGCTAATAATTACTGTATAATGTACGCTGACCACAGATGGTGTAAATTACAGCCCGTGAGCAGCGTCTCACACACAGGAGGTTACTACACCCGGGGAGCTGGCGCAGGCAAACCGCCGGGAACCATGGAAGGATGCCGACAGTATCTAACTTGACAGACCTTCTCCTGACTTCACCTCTTTGGTGCACATCATTTAAAACCTTAAAACTGCTGCTGCAGGCGAAATACACAGATTTTATTCAAACGATTTTCTTTTTATTTAAAGTAACCCACTTTCTTCCAGAAAAACCCATCTCCTTTAATTTCTCTCTAAGGGGGATCAGTGACATGCCGAATGCTTTCATGTGAATATATTTCATGAAAATAAACAGCAATAAAAAGTCAATGGCAGCAGAGTCTGCCGCATTAGTGCTGAAAAAATGGCCTTCCAATGGAGACCAAACAAAAGCGGAGACACAGTAATCTAACCGGGGTAAATATAGGTAATGAAAGTTAAATGTACATTTCAATAATTGAATAGATTACAGTATTACACTTGGAGAGCGGATGGTGCATTATTTTGCATACATTACATCTGTCAGATTCTTATCAGACTAACATCCCTGTCATATCCCATTGCGGTGGATTGAGTAAATGAAATTACCTCTGGCTGGGACCTGCGGTGTGTGGATACGGATGAACAGGAGCTCGGCAGTCGTGTAACGCAGGGCAACATATAACATAAGACATTAAAGTTTAATGGGTCTTTGTAAAGATTAATCAAATGATTCCTTTGAAAAAAAGATTGATTAAACCCCAAAATACTTGTTTTAAATCTACACTAAAAATTTTAATGTGTTCATAAAAAACATGAGTAAAATTAAAATGAGAAACCTGTAAAATTAATTAAATATACATTTTACATTGTGTGTATATTTAAAAAAACTTAAACCTCTTTTACTTAAATATTTCTATTAGAATTCACCTAAAATATTTGTGTGCATTACAAATATGTATTTGCTAAATAGATATTTTTTAATTGCATAAAATGTGATGTTTATTACATAAAAGTCATTTAATAAACATTCATAAAATTGAAAGAAATTAACTATTTGATTATTACTCAAATATTTTAATATTGTATGTTTTTAAAAGATTTTATCAATTTCTATAACTGTTTATTTTGGTCTTATTTACAAAGACACATTAAACATTTTAACAATGTACTGTTAATATCCTTTGGCATCAAAACATCTCTTTTTAAATCCCGCATGATTTCCAAGATAAAAGAGCCTCAACAATACGCATTAATTGTTCTTGCAATACTATCATGCAACATACATGAAGGCCTGAAACTATGGCACAGCTCTCTTTGAAATGCTCTTCTCGGTAGTTGCATTGCTTCAAAACCTGATCTGAATTGTTAACCAGCTCTCCTTCCATAGAAAAGAACAACATTTGCATACAGATAACAGCCTTCTGCGGTTTAACACACACACTGTGAGTTCTGAGAGTGTGTGCGGAGGGAGAAGAAAACCTTTTCATAAGAAGTGAGAGTCTAAAGATAGCCCTCCATCTTTTTTCTCAACTCTCCTCCCCGGCGCGCATCCACGAAATATTCTTCTGCCGCGTGACACACGTGTCAGAGAGTGCCTGTTCAGGTCGTCTTACTGGCCCTATCTCTACAACAAAATCTTATACATCCACATATTACAGACATCATGCTGATAATGATCCAAGGCTTTTCTGGGGACCGAGAAGAACGCGGCCTTGGTGTACGTGACCCCGCAAACCGGCATGAAACCTGGAGGCAAGGTCTCACTAATGAGCCTTGACCAGAGAGGGAATGATGCTGAGACGAGCCCCATTTCCAGCTTCCTCCAGTAACAAACACACAGCTTGTGAAATGTCATCTCGGTTCTGCAGGGGTGACAGCAGCATCCGCACACCAGAAGCCACGTATTTAAAAAACAAACACTGCCATGATGCCGTTGTGTTGTGAATGGTTGCTAAGGTGTTTTGAGATGGCCAGGGTACTGGTGTGTTGTCATATGTGTTAGGATTGAGGGACATTTCTACAAGCATTAACTGAATTACAAAATAACCTTTGTCATAGAGCATGGCCATAGCTTAGATATGGATCCCCTGTAGAAAAGAAAGGAGAGAGAGAGAGAGAGAGAGAGAGAGAGAGAGAGAGAGAGAGAGAGAGAGAGAGAGAGAGAGAGAGAGAGAGAGAGAGAGAGAGAGAAGGAGAGAGAGAGAGAGAGAGAGAGAGAGAAGGAGAGAGAGAGAGAGAGAGAGAGAGAAAGAGAGAGAGAGAGAGAGAGAGAGAGAGAGAGAGAGAGAGAGAGAGAGAGAGAGAACAAGACAGAGAGAGAGAGAGAGAGAGAGAGAGAGAGACATTCTTTATCCTAAAGTTTACAACCACTGCAGATCTGCAGCAGGGAAAGGTATGACCTCACTATGGCCACACTAAGAGTCTAAAGAAAACAAAAAGATTTACATTTATTCTCTAATCATGTCGTTAATCTGAGAAATGTATGCCATAAAGACACATCAAATTAATAAATTACTGATTGTAAAAATTTTGAAAATATATTTTCACCCAGAATACAGTAAATCAGTTGTTTTTTTTGTTTTTTTTATTTCAGTTAATTGATAAGGCATAATTTCAGATTTTTGGTTTAAGCTCTTTAAATAATATTTAGGGTCATATGTTATTGGATTGAGATGATTGGAGATTTTTGAATAGATTTACATTTACCAAACAAACATTTATTCCCATAGAAGTCAGTTAGTGGTTAGAGGGTTGGACTCGTAAGCAGAAGGTTGTTGGTTTGAATCTCAGTGCCAGCAGACAATGACTGAAGTGTCTTTGGGTATCCCTGTTTATTCTGCAGTGATGCTGAACTACTGCATAAAACTTGTAAGTCATTAAAAGCGTCTGCTAAATGAAGAAATGTAAATGTAGAAGTGAATTGTATTGTAGTCGAGCGAGTTTTACATGTATTTTGGTGCCACCTATGTCACCGCTGTACTATAAACACGTCAAAAGCATAGAACTCGATTACAAGACAAACCAATTTTGTAAAAAAACATACGATTGTATTGGCAATAAGGAGAACTTTTGACTAATAAAGATAAAATATAATACAGTCAGATTTAACTTCAATCAGAGTCTTGCATCGGGCAGAATCAGACGGTCTGCAGAGCGGCGAGAGATGATGCCTTATTGTTTGTACACAACCAAGCACAAAATGCCAGAACTTCAAACCTCCTCCCCCAGAGTTTGGCAACTGAAGTTTGTTGAGAGCCTCCTGTCTGTCAGTTTTGTCAGATGCTTTTGGTGAACGAGTAGAAAAACATGAGATGAGGTGTCAGAGAGGGCATGGAAGACGTTAAAGGAACAGTCTTGAATGCTATCTCACGGGCCACAGCGGTTAACCATGTTTGACAGTTACAGCGGCTCAAACCCGTACCTCTACGGCCAATCAGAGCCCTCGTGGCCGTGTCTGAACCTGCGGCCGGGGAAGAGCAGTCCGACACCATCCCAGAATAAATGTCATGGGATGTCTCCGGGTCCTAAAGCCCCTTGAATCGATCACATGGGTTGCGGTGTCATTGGAGGATAATAACTGTCTTTGTCTTTTGCACCCATGTCTCAGGCAGTGGATCGTGAAGATACATCCAATAGAGAAGGTTTACAGCAGAATAAACTTCTAAGATCTTCTGGGAAACTTCTAAACAACTTTCAAGCATAGACTTGAGGTTTAGAACTGTTATCATGCATTCAATTTCTGCTAAAAAAGGGAGATAGTGTTGATAAAAGGTGATCTATAGCGTCTCAGAAGGAAATGTCAGACTAATCTTTTAAGTTTGAATAGATTTACCAACGTTAAATCTGAAAAAAAAGTGTTTAATATAAAGCATTTCAGTTTTCTTAAATATCAAAAATAACCTTATTTAATCGGAAATACTTTAGTTAATACTGCATTCATATTTATTCATATAAATATATAATATAATGTGAATTTTATTAGAATTTATAATAGTGATTATATATTATCTATTACATATTTCATAATTTGTAATAATAAATGACAAAGTAATATCTAAAAGGTTTTATATAATATACACTACAATATTAAATCCGCAATATCATATTTATTTTCTATTAATACTTTTTATAAAATATTTGAATGTAACCATAGCTGCATTTCCTTTATAAAAAATCCATATCTTGATATTCATCCTACGTTATTTTAGACGTAACACCCCTTTCTTGATACTTCATTGAAAAAACAACAAACCATGGCATTAATCCATGGAGTTATGAAAGAGCAACCTCTGAATAATCGTGGTCTTGGTAAAAAGGTACTTAAATGACCACTAGCCACTGAAGAGACCCTATGATGTCTATTTTGTGCCGTATCAACCGTTACAACAATGAAAACTGTTGTTCGACAACATTCATAAGGAATAACTCATTTCAAGAACGAAAACAAATCGATAAAATGTATAACACAAAAGGAAGCCTAGCAAATGACAAGCGTCTTCCATACCACACTTCAAAAGTCATTATCTTAATAAAAAGTGAATGCAACCAGTCGCCTTACCACACATTCAACACGAAACAAACAGAGACAGTTCATCCATAGATCTGGAACTGATAAAGACAAAATCACTGCCAAAACAAATATCTTTTTTCACATCAATGGAAGACTTATTCATGCCAAACAAGTATCAGTTTAGTATCGGCGGTGAATGCCGAAACAGTCAGTCAATGGCTCCCATCACCCAGATAAAGACTTTGACGTGTTAACAGCTTTGTTCTGTCGATCAAGACCCTACACAAAGGAAATAAACATTTGTAAAATAAACGATTGTATTGTGATCTCACAGACAGAATGAAGTTCTTTCAACGGAAACAGATCACCGACCACAGCAACTGAGAAGACGAACACAAAAAACGTTTCTTTGTAGAGTAAACCGGTTCTCGTGAACGTCATCCGAAACCTCATACTAAGAGACATCTCTTATCAATGAAGCATGCTTTCTCCTGCCACTCTTTGAAGATGTATAATAAATTCATATTTGTGGTCTGCATGCATCATAAATGAATCATAAGGCATCCATTCGTTTGATTGTATTAGTATTGCAAAAATCCTGATGGATTCTGTTGCTTCAAAGGCGCCCAGCTGAAAGACTTCAGGCAGGCTTGGAAATGCACAAATCTAGCCGGCTCTTAAAACATTTAAACAGAGAAGGAGACTTCTTTTGGGACGGCCTGTCCTCTCCTAATATGTGAGAAATACAAAAAGCTCAAAGTGCGCCATGCCCTGAAGACTCGGCTCTAGGAATAAGATAGCGGCAGGTCTCTGCTTTACCACTCACTTCAAATGCCGACAAATACGAACATTTGTTAACGTCATACAAACACAAATTTAACAAGACACTTTTACACAATTGCTACATCCGTTCCTTATCTCAGAAAGACAAATACGAGATACATTCTTGGTGGAATATTTGACATTTCCTTTTGTGGGAACACATCGCACCACGCGCGTTTCCCAAAATATCTGCACGCTGTACACTTTCAAAAGTTGAAAAATGATATTTCCCTATGAAACTATGAGAGGCTTCAATGATTTAAGCTTTATTTCAAGCTCATTTAAAAAGAATACAAACATAAAACCCTAAACCAAAGAGACATCATTTTGGAAAAGCAGATGCCTCATTAGTTGGGCGGTATTTTTACTGGGGCTGTAAAACAGCAGGCTGACCGGGTGAATATGCGCTGGGGTAGGTCATGAGGGGACCATTAACATTGACTGTTAGATTCAGCTCACGGCTTTCATTGAGCGTGACCGAATCTTTGTCAGGAATGAGAATGCTGAACGTTGAGCCCAAACAAGACGTACAACTGTGAGGCTGGCATCCGTCAATGATGCCGAACGCACATGAATTCCTGAGCTCTCCAGGAGCTCAGCGCTGAAATGACATGAAGCTGATTGTGGAATAAGACTGACGTCATTTCCGCTAACAAGCTTGAATCTGTGTTAACTGATGAAAAATGACTCCGAAAAGATCAGTGAACTTCACAGATTCTGCGGTGACCTTATAAGGATGCCGAAATGTGGGCTCTATTTCTAGGGCCCGCTTTCAATTCGCAAGGACTGAGTAAACAACATGGTGTGCCGCCAGACCACCGAAAAGCTTGAAGATGTACCCAGCATCGTGCTTGGCCACACTGTGATGTATAGGGCACCGGGCGGTCAAAAATTCCTTCTGTTACAAAGAAACTGTCTGCTTAGTACATTCGGACACTTGCCGGGCGGTCCAGATGGGTGGCTTGGTTTTGTTCCGCTTTAGAAGAAAAGCGGCACCCAACGAGGTTGCCAAATATATTGGTAAAAATGATTATCCATATGTTAAATACTTTCATCAAGCATCTGCTAAAATATTTTCCAACGCTGTAAAAATGATTGTTGGAATGACTTAATTTTACTTAATTGCAAATGATTATATTAAGTAGTTTAACATTACTTCTTTTCCAATTTCCAGAAAAATGATGTTTTAAGAAGTTAGTTTAATCATGTTGAACCGCTGTACATGATAAAATAAAGTTATTCCAACAACCCATTTTCTCACTTTATGGAATGAAAAGGGTTATGGGGAGAAAGTAGACAGCTCCAGGTAAATCTCCCATGGCTCCGGGCTGTACGTAGAATAATTACTATGTTTATGAGGAAATAAAGTGCAATCCAAGAGAACACATAAAGCCAAGTTCAAAGAGTTAACATTCGTGTTTATTGCAAACAGGTCTGAGCTTGAAAGCGTTCCTCCTTCTCCTCTTAACCTATATGATAGTGTGATTAGTGTAAGTGCTGGAAACATTGTGAAGAGACATATTTCTGATTCAAGGCACTGAGAGGAGAGGTCAATCCAAATATAACACGTTGAGGTTGTTGCTGAAAAGGCTTTTAGAGTTATGAATCATCTAAATCATTTTTTGAAAGAAATGATTAAGATGGAGAGCACACGTTGAGTTATGTCCTCATCTTTAACAGCAGAATTACCAATATTTTAAGCTGTTTGTCTGTGACCAACCAGTTCTTTTTACTTCTTTTAAGAGCTGTTACACAATTAACTGCGATTAAATGCATCTTGAATGTAACTTTATGTTTCCACAATACTGTATGTCCTGTTATATTTTTTCATGTATTTCTGACCCTGTCTATAAAAAAGAACATTCTGTGAAAATGCAATCTCAATATATTAAATATTGACCGAGAAAGACCAGGTCAAAGATTAAATTAATGGCTGGAATCAAAATGTAACGCTCATTATCTTAGAATTAGATTTTCCGACTTTAGTTTGCTTTTGACAGGCAGGGTCACCCATACTATAAAGAGGTAACTATACCTGTATACATTTGTATATAGGTACAAAATAAATCAGAATCGATTATTGGATTAATCGAGAATTGGATTATTCACAACTATAAAGTACAATAAAGCAACCAGTCATTTCCTCCTCCTGTTGAGGGACATTTGGTTAAGTTTTTGAAGTAATACAAATGAGTAAATAATTCTTAAGGCCAGAAAAGGACAGTCAACTAGCTGAGTTCCTTGTGTTTATGGCTTCACAAAACCGCAATGACCTCTCTCATTCAAGCTTTACAAAATGGATGCTGAGTGACCATGGCGACTACGGCTCTAAATGGTGGCCTGGCGAGCTCAGTGCCGGCCAAGCTTTTGTGTGGTTTGCGGTGTAAAGGAAACGGCACAGCATGCTGATTTAGAGGTGGAGAGAGAGAGAGAGAGCGAGAGAGAGAGTGAGAGAGAGAGAGAGAGAGATAGAGAGAGAGAGAGAGCGAGAGAGAGAGAGAAAGCGAGAGAGAGCGAGAGAGCGAGAGAGAGAGAGAGAGAGAGAGAGAGAGAGAGAGCGAGAGAGCGAGAGAGAGAGAGAGAGCGAGAGAGCGAGAGAGAGAGAGAGAGAGAGAGAGAGAGAGCGAGAGAGAGAGAGAGCGAGAGAGAGAGCGAGAGAGAGCGAGAGAGCGAGAGAGCGAGAGAGAGAGAGAGAGAGAGAGAGAGAGAGAGAGAGAGAGAGAGCGAGAGAGAGCAAGAGAGAGAGAGAGAGAGAGGGAGAGAGAGAGAGAGAGTGAGAGAGGAAAAAATTGTCTCTCATATGGGCTTGCAAACTGGCATGGCAGAGGACACTCGGTCACATCCTGTTAAAATATAAAAAAGGATCAAGTTTGATCCTTGCCCCTAATCCACAGATTGACTAGAGAAAAGGTCAGAGGCAAAGCATGACTGTCAATCTATACATGTGTCAGTACACAGACAAACGTACATAGAAACGTACACCTAATCTAGACCTTACATTTCAAATCTTCGAGTTCCAGCACACGTAAACTATTTCACAACTGTATCGGTGCTCCAGAGCACAGATGTTGCCCTTGCCTCCATTAGTCGGCGGCTTCTTTGTTAAAAGTTGACCGTTCTTCCATGCCACTTCCCACAGGGGAGCATGGCAACAACCAAACGCAGCACACCAAACCAAACACGCACTCACACACACACACACACACACAGCAAGATACCAGTTTTAAATTCTTCTGCTAAACACCTGCTGTTGTCGAAGGCGACACATTTATGGCGGGGTGTCCAAACCATTACATTTCCGTGACAACCTCTGCAAAGTAACAAAACATCGGCAGGTGGAAATGCCTTACCGCTGTGAATAAACATTATTAGCGGTTTTGAAAAGCAACCGTGCCGTTTACTGTGGTCAACTTAATTGAAAATGTTGTACCACAAGGACTAAAATATGCTTATATGTCTTCTCATATATCGTGATACAAGATCAGATCATCATGAATATAATCAACAATACGACCAGTCACTATATCTCATGGACTCCGGGCATCCTCTCTCTGGGGTCAAACGATTCTAACCTACGTAATTGCGTCCAGCTGTGGCAAACTCATTTATTTCTAATAAACAATGACATGAAACATACAAGAGGACATGCTGAGCCGGCTGTCATCACATCAACGCTAGGATGATGTAATAGAGCTATTTAAAAAGCTCAAGCAATGTTTCGCCTATTAGCGTGAATAGGTTTTAATGGCTACGGCAAATTTACGCACCAGCGAACAAGGGCTTGTTACGCTTCCGCGTGACAACTTTGATCGATGATCTCCACGCTGATATTTTGAGTGCAATATTTCCAGAATATTACACTAATTAAGTGGTAATGGTTGATTCAGAGGAGGTTGTTGAGAACGTGTAAGCGAGAAGCCTGACGTGCGAGTCAAACAGGGCCTCTGAGGTCGACAACCTTGCCGGGGAAAATACAATTCACACGGCCCTGATGTGATGGATTTCCCTTGTAGAGTTGCATTTCTTTCTCTATGTTGCTCTTTACGTTTGAAATATAAAATTACAGGTTGTGTTGTATACAGTTCTTCACATGGGTTGGCAACATTTCATGCAAAATCAGTCATCTTTAGTAGGGTACGGAGATGGTTTAAACAAGCACTCAGTCAATATCTGATTGGTTATTTAAAACCAAAAAAGGAGATATGTGAATTACGGAAAGAAAATGCAATATTTTGCATCCAAGCAATGGAAGTCAGGGGGACTAAATGTTTCCGGTTAGCAACATTCTTCAAAATATCTTCATTTGTCAAGTTTGAACTGATTTGTATGATAACAGAATTTTCATTTGGAGTGATATTTACCTTTAGCAATATATAAGATCCCATGGAATACTTAACCCAAAAATGTCACACAAAAGTGTGGTTTGATTTTCTTAAAATGGAGTTCAATGGAGTTTGGTTACCGACATACTTCAAAATATCTTTCTTTTTGTTCCGCTGAAATGCAGCTTGGGAGGACATGAGAATAAATCTTTTTTGGATGAATTCTTCCATTAATCATGTTGATAACTTTGTGCCAACTAAAGTAAAAGGAATGCTCTTGTAGTGACTATAAAAGAAGGAAACATGGAGTCTTGCAAAGGAGTGGGCTGTTATTGTTAGTGTTGGCAGTGCCAAGCGTTCAGCTGTGAGGATCAACAGTACATAGCAGGGGTGCATCTGCTGGCAATTAAACAATAACATACAGTAGAGGAATAACACATTTACTGCTTAAGCTTCCTGTAGCTTTAGTGTTTGAGCATGTTATAATGGCTTCACCAAGATAATGGCTTTGATTCCCACAAAACACAAAAAGGTATAAAAAGGAAATCTGCAAAGCACTGTAGGACACCTTGGACAAAAGCATCTGGCAAATGAATAAATGTAGGTACTTTAATAACGCAGGAGACTAAAATGGAGCTCCCATTTATATTTCAAGGGATGGATCACCCAAAAATGAGAACTGTCTCAATAACTCACTATTATATCAGTTTAAACTGTTATATACGAAAAAAAATTAAAAAACAACGTAGTGTCTTAGTAAATATTAGGGAAAACCATACATAAATCCTATAAAATATTTTTTAATCATTTTAAAGATTTTTTGAGTTGACTGAAACTGATTAAAAATCTAATTGGCAATTTCTCTAAAATGCATATTATTAAGGTCTATTTAATGAGAAGAAATAAGAAGTCCATTGACAAATTAGGTTTTCAATTTAATCTGAATATTTTTTGGGCTATTTCTATTTAATCCGACATAAGGGTAAAATTATGATATAATTAAAAAATTGCCATCATTTTCTAATATTCCTGTCGTTTAAATAAGATTTTCTTTCTTCTACAGGACACAAAAGAAGACAAGTATAAAGACAAGTTGGTTACCGTACAACAGCGGCCACTATTCACTTCTATTCCTAGGACACAAAACTAATAGAAATGAATATGTTCCAGTTCCCAACATTCTTCAAAATATCGTATTTTGTTCCATCATAATAGTTTCATGAAAATTATATTTTTCACCTAGACCTATTTTCTTAATATTCAATTGAGCCTATCAAAAGGGTCTGTTAAATGTTGAATAATGATGTTAAATGAAACCAAATATAGTTTTTTATCAAAACGCTTTAAAAATCAATAACATTTAATACGTATTTGTTATTTATAAAGAAAACTAGAGAGTATGCAACATATGACATCAGGGTCTCATTAAAAAAAATCTAAATCATCAAATGTGTTAATAGAGTTAAAATAATAATTTTAAAGAGTTAACACACAAACGCTTTAAAGCTTTGCATACAGTGAATTCTGATTGGTCGAGAGAATATATCACATTTAGACTAAAACAAGTTGGATTTTCGAACAGATTTATAAGAATCTCAATCTTGCAGTACATTTTAAACAAGAAAATATAGAGATTTGACATGAAACATTGATGGAGCAGAGAATACTTCAGTAAAAAGCAAAAA
This sequence comes from Triplophysa yarkandensis, assembly GCA_033220385.1. NCBI lineage: Eukaryota > Metazoa > Chordata > Actinopteri > Cypriniformes > Nemacheilidae > Triplophysa > Triplophysa yarkandensis. The sequence continues at coordinate 6,161,888 of CM065662.1, read as the reverse complement.
TGGCATGGCAAACTATTTTTTTAATTCGGCTTTGGTAGTGTTTTGGGAAAGAGCTCTTCAAATGATGACACAAATTGAATTTTGAGGTGAACTATCACCATGTGGATATAAAGGTTCTCAGCAACTTGATTAATTCATTTCTTCATTGTGTACATTACGGCGAATCCGAGAATAGCTTAAACTCCAGATAGACCTCCGATGAGTGTTAAATTAAATAAACTGGGTATTTTTCTTGAAGAAACGCCCACACAACATAAAAAAAATGGCTGTATTCGATCAAAATTGTCTAGATAAGAAAACCGAATCATTATTCCTATGACGGGCCTGAACACAATAATTCAACGCACATATTTTGACCTACACAGCAGAAAGAAGTCAGTGCCGGTCTGGTCATTATAAATCATCTTGGCAGACAAAAGCAACAGTTTAATAGATAATCTTAGCGCACTTCTCAAAGTTTTCCAGCATTCCTGCTCTAAAAGGTTAATTGGGACTGGGAGAGAGAAGAGTGAGTCATCCACGAGGCCAGATTTCAAGCGGCAGTGATATTCTTGCCCGTTCTGAAAGAGCCGTGTGTGTATGGAGAAGACGTCAGCGTGGTGTGGGGAGCGAGAGAACAAGACCAAACAGAAGGAAAACGCACATAATAAATGATTATTTTGCCAGACAACATTCCTCCTGAGAGAAGGAATGAGACAAATACCAAAAAGACATGGGAGGGACTCCCGTGGACCGACAAGAGGCAGGATTGAAAGCGGAGGATGTAATAATGTGAAAAAACGGGATTCTCTGGAATAGACCCAGTGCTTTATCTCTCACACTGAGCTGTGTGATTCGACTGCCACGGCGCTCAGGTCCCGGTCTGTCAAACCAGAACCCTCCCACAGAAGGACAGCTGGCTTGGAGGAGACAGCTCATAGGTGAAAAGGACACGAGTTGGGCTTTGAGTTTGACCCGTGAGGGTGCTGTGAGCTCCATGGCTCAAACATGCCTGCAGGTTTAGTCAAGTATGACAGAGCTACTTAGTCCGTATGAGATGACCTTTACACCGTTGTTCATTTCATGCAGGAATATTTTATACATTTGCTGTTGTTATTGTCCTTAGGTCAACATAATAATGTTGTTAAAACGTCATAGTATTTTACTCTTTGCTGTTAAAGGGAATTCAGAATTCATCAACTCATAATATTTAAACAATGTATTTCTATAACTAAACATTAGAGATTTTGAAGAACGATCACCAAACAATACTGGCCTCGTTTAAATACAATTGTATAGACACGAAACCACACGTTTTAAGAATTTGAGGTGTGATTGTGAAAAACCAAATTTCCCTTTAAATGTCAAAAAGAGTGAAGAATAAGACCAGGTCAAGGTTAAGGTGAAACAGATATTCAAAAGAATGGTCCACCCTAAAATGAAAACTCGTGTCTTGTATTACTTATTCCACATCCAATTCCTGTATGCATTTATATGTTTAAAAAAGATATTTAGAAGAATGTTTGCAGTTAAAGAAAGCAAACATTCCTCGTGCACCTTTGACTACCACTTTATTGTTTATTTTTTTGCTCTCCGAATGTGATAAAACATAGAAAGATATTTGGAAGAATGCTAGCAGCTGTGTCCAACAAAGCAAAGACAAATATACAGGTTTGTTACAGAGAAATTCAGAATTGTAATTTTAGCTACCCCCCCTTAAATCCTTGCGTTCAACTGTTCCCTGTAAGAATAACCGAAATAGAAGAACTCTGATGGTTAGCGGCCCCTTGAGAAAGACTATTTTTCATGGCCTGCTTTTGCTTTATCTGCAACCCTGCTGAATTTGATTTAGCATTTAATATTTGAACAAATAAATCCAGTGCATCTAACCTTGATTTCAAGAAAAAAAGTCTATTTATGGTTTGACAAATAATAGGGTTTGACTGTGCTCACATTCAAACAGCGGCAGCTTTCATTCCAGAAGGTCAAGAGCAGTTCCTCGGTTCTTCTTGCATGCAGAGGGTCATAAATTAAGAACAGGCGCGAGTGCCACAATCAGCCAATTAACTCAGAATCCAGAAAGGCCAATGCAATTTCATCTGTGCACAACTACTCCGGCACTGGCCGCAGATTCATTAAAGCTGACTGACCGGCTTTCCCCGGCAAACTGCCTCCGCTCTCGCTCTCTCGCTCTCGCTCTCTCTCTCTCTATCTCTCTCTCTCTCTCTCTCTCTCTCTCTCTCTCACACACACACACACACAAACACAAATTGTATAAGGGGTTAATGACCACTGTGTCTAAAATGTGAATTGTATTAAGTGTGGAAATGCGTCAGTCTAGAAAATCAAAGAGACGGAAATAAAACCGAGTCAGGCGCTCATGTCATTAAAGTCATTATGTTTCCCTTCACATGTACAATTTTCAATGCATTTTCCAGCAGATATTTTACTTTCACATGCAAAGGTTTCTGTAAGGCAAATGTGTGAATCATGTACAGGACCTGTAAAACATCACATGCCAAAATATGCACAAGTCACGATTCGCTAAGATAAACCTTAAAGACAATAGGTCACATTTCATCCTAATCCCATGGGATTCAATGTCTAATCCCTCTACATTTGGGCGCTCTTCCAGTTTGACTCCTAATTGGCTTTGAAATGGGCTCAAGAAATCTGGGTGCTGAGCCAGTTTTGATAGAAAGTCAGCCTTACGTCCATTAGCTCAGGTCAGAGAAACAGGTCCGATGATAAAACGACACATTTCATGCATTTAAAACAGCATCTCGTACACCAAGACCATTTGTCTTAATATATAAAAGTAACTGTGCCTTCAAATGTCATGAGACAATTTGCATTGTTGTGACTTTATTATGCGTCTTGAGTCAGATGATAAATGTGATCTATCACATGTCATTCATGCACAGATAATGGCTCAGAAATGTTGAAAGATGCAAGTAAAGACGTAAGAACTTAAATCATCTATACTTGGAAAACTCTGTTAAACAGCAGAAGTCTCCACTTTAAACCATTATATAAATTGTGCTCAGTGACCCTAATAGATGAGAGATACACACGTGAAGCATTTTTAAAGTAAGCTTCTGACTCACTGTTTAAAGATAGCCGAGAAACAGCCTGCATGAACACAACTAAACCACAAAAAATATGTTGAGTTACGTCAACAAAAGGATACATTTATTTGAAGCCGGTGTTAAGAGAAGGGATGCTTTAAGAGATCGTTCAACCCAAAGTGATAATTCTTTCAATATCTATCGATCCTTGCGATGGAGATGAATGGAGATGTTTTGTAAAATGAAGGTTGATCCCCATTGACATGGATTCATTTTCATTAAATAGACTATTCCATTGGAACTGACTTTTTTGTTACCAACGTTCTTCAAAGTATCTTCTTCAGAACAAGCCTCCAAGTTGTTAATTTGAACTTTTCCTTTAAGCACAAAGTTATTTTAAAAGATGATCCTTCGGGATTATCAAATAATTGAGGAACAGCATCACGCTGCTAATAATATCCCACCCATCACAAGTTATTTTCCATTACCATCAAAGTTAAAGGTGACTGCACAGATTTCATTATTTGTAAGGTTGATAATTTGAAGGCACATTTATAGATTTTATTTTCGTTGTTTTCTTTAACAGGAAAGATGTGGTGTACAATTTGTCATTTACCGGCATCTCAAAATAACCCGTACATGTCCAAAATCGCACACGGACTTTTTCTCATCAAAACAATCCCGAGGAGAGATATATCAGTTACATATTGTGACCCATACAGATAAATGAAAAATGAAAGTGAAAAGTAGAATAGGCCACACCACATTCCCCAAAGCCATCATCCGGCAGACACGCAACAGAAGTATGGAGAGCTCAAGACTGCATATGAATTTGACAATCCCACACAATTTTAATTGAACGATCACTAGTGCTCCCAACAACGCTTGGATACAAATAAATTGAATCAAATAAAAACTGACCAGAGATGTTTTGCAAGCATTTCCGTATCCCATCGCTCGCTTTATCATCTTTGTGTTTTGAATTCGTCATTGCCTTTCATCCATCCGCCTGCCTTTTAATACTTTAACATAATTATGCCGTGCTTTTGCATTTATTTACCCTCCAAACGTTCTTATGAATCAATAATTCTCCAAAAACACCTCCGTGTTAAATGCCCTCATCTTCTTTATGCAATAAATGCTCTCTATCCCTATATGAAACGTGGTCAGGATTCTAATTGTGTGAGTAGCAGCTCTTTAAAAAGGCCAAGGTCCTTGTTTTCTCCAAGCGGATAAAAATTCACAACACTTTCAACATTGTTGAGCATTAACGGTCAATTTCACACTCATTTGATGCAACGGTGCGTGGTTTTAGAATATGTGTATTTCCCATAATGCTTTGCTACCACTGCCTACACTTTCCGACCTATTATGGTGATAAAGACTGACCTATCTCTGTTATTTTTATGCAGAATTCAGCATGGTGTAAATGAACAAGTTCTGCTGAAAAGTGTATACCATTACAGTAAATATACATTATAATTCATGCAGACAATGACACAACATGGCAGTATTTGCTTTTTATGTCCTGAGTTTGATTACACCATAAAACTATGAAACGTATGCTGCAAAACACAAAAGAAGATATTTTAAAGAAAGTTGGCAACTCTCTTGTCATTCCAATCGAAAGATATTTTGAAGAATATTGGGAAGCGGCACCCATTAACTTGCATTGGTTTTGTGTCCATACAAAAGAAGGGAATAGGTGACGATTTCAAACATTCTTCAAAATATCTTCTTTGTATTTTGAGGGTCAGTGAATGATGACATTCAGTTCGTTTTTGGGTGAACTACGAATATAATATCTGGAGTATTTTATGAGATAAAAACCTGGTGGAAGGTTTGGTTTGGTATTTAAATTCATGGTTTTTAAAGCGTTCCGGCATGTCATACAATACTGTGTTTAATGCCCTGCGCTGTGACGCTTGGCCTGCAGGAACACAGAGCATAAAGGGAGAGTATTTGAGCCACATAAAGCGGTCTTAACAGACTGTTATATCCACCATAATCACAACAGCTAGCCTCAAACCGCAAGCATCACCGCTCATTCGAGTCTCATCCCTGTGCCTTTTTCACGACCTGAAATAAAAACACAAGCATGTTATGGGACACTTGAGGGAGGGGTAGTTGAACATAATGCCTTTGAAGGATAAAAATGAGTTTTTAGCTTCTCTGCGGCTCGTTGAAGTTCGTTTGATAAAAACACAATTGCTTCAGAAGATGTATGATTACGGAAGGATGAGAGAGTAACTTTATGTGATTCAGAAGTTCAGAGCGGCATCAAAGCAGAGAGATGCGTAGCCACCTTTAAAGGAACATTTGGAGCCGATCCATTTCAGAGAATCACCCCTAAGCCAAAATGTTTCATTCATGCCATTACTATGACAATAAAGAGGCATCCGATCATGCATCGCTTCGACCCTTCCGAGGTTCCATCACAATCCGTTCCAATCAAAAAATGAACGTCGCCGTTCTTCCCCCGAGCTCGGGCCCTAGAGAAAGGTGAGCAGGTGGCACGAGCTGGCGTAAGACCCGTTCGGATAGCTCATCCGTCTCTCATCACAGAGAAGCCGGAGATGGTTCAGAGAGCCGAGGAGGAGCCAGGGGGCAGCTCTTAATATTTCAACACAAGCTTCACTGTACAGGCCTGACAGGTAGAGGGCCAGGTGTTGGCAGGCTGTGCTAGTGAAGCGGTGTGCAAGTGTCTCTGGAGCTTAGCCAGATATATGCAACAGAAGCATTCTGTGTGTGAGCTGGAATAAAGGTTTGGTGAGAAGCAAAGAAGACAAACAGTTCGATTCCTTTAAAGATGCTGCAAAAATTCCCGCATTTGCTCGTTTTTTTCAATAATGATGTGGGATGGAGAATGGAAGGTGATATAAGATTTTACGGCTGCTATTAATCTTGTATTAGGGAGGCATGGCGCCGGGAACAAGTGACATGCATTTCATTTGTGGCATAAATGTCACTGCTTCCAGCGCCTGGTATCTGGGGAAAATGAGACTTTCTGCTGTAAAAGGTAAAGCATATTCACATTGCTAATATTGGTGCGCTTTAACATTCACCGGTGGGTGAGGCAACCTGGCATACTATGGTTTGTAATACAGAACCTGAAGTGATTGAGAGCATGCAGAGATCAAACCGGATACATGTCCAAGATGTTCCAAAAAAATTCTATTCTACCATAATAGACACAGCATGATTTCGTAATGCCATTCTGAGTTCGATTTAACTATTAAAATATCAAATGCATGCGAAAAATGCAGAACTCAAAAGATTGTTTGAAGAAAGCTGGTAACCGAACAGCGTTGCCACCCAATTGTATGGACACAAAACCAATGCAAGTGAATGGTTGCTGGTTCTCATCATTCTTCAAAATATCTTTAGTGTTTGGCATTTTAATCAGTTCCTTTTTGATAAGTATTTTTTTATAGTTTTTATAATTTCAATTAAAGTATTAGTTAAAATGTATAATCTAATCTATAAATATAATAAATTATAATATCATATCATGTCATGTCGTCATGTCATGTCATATCATATCATATCATATCATATCATATCATATCATATATCATATCATATCATATCATATCATATTTATAGCCTTACATGAACTATTAACGTAATCCTCACATCTGAAATACATATTTCAGTGTTAAGATCGTTGGTTGACCAACACTTGTGTCATGACAAGACTCTATATGCATATTTTGTTCTGCATATTCAAATACAAAGAAAACATGCAGATGGATAAATGCAGAGATAAGGCAATAAACACATAGGTGCTTTTTTGCCGAGTTGAGAGAGAAGACAGTAGTTACGTAACACCCAGACGGTCACAAATCCTCCTTGAAGAACGAACAGAATTCACTATGCACAAGTCCTATCAGGTCACGCTTTCTTTCCCTTGAGCTTGAACTTGTCGCCGCCTGTGACATGGGTCGCTGTCTCCGCTGTTACATCCGACATCCACAACAAGTCACAAAGGTGAAAGATCACCTCGCCTCAGGAAGCTCGACCATGTTAAGCAGAAACCGATGTGACAAAGCGAAATCTGCATGCTGATTACACATTACAGTAGTGCGGCTCCTCCGACAGAGGAACGTGGGAAGTGTTCTCACACACCTGCACATGAATAAGGTGATGATGTGAAGGCATCTGTCAGTGAATCAGATGCATCTTCTTGATCCTGAGTGTTCTTTCCAGATTCCACCAGGAATAAGACCCTCAGAGGTTTCTTTATGCGAGCCAGATGGTGACACATTCATAGGATTCGTTTTCCGCTGTCCTCATTTCAACCTCTGTGCAACAAAGTATGAAGCAAAACTTGGCGGATGTAAAGGAATGATAACTCTAAAGCTTATGAGCCTCGGATCCGACGCGTTGGAATGGAAAACTGGAATTAGCCAAGTAGGACATGCTCCTGAGAAGTCAAACCCATCAATAATTCTAAAACTAAAAAGCTAAAAGGAGAGGAAAATGAGACCGGTGTTCTAAAACCCCGTCACCTTGTGCTTAACCCTAGAGTTGCATAGGAATGATTACTCATCCTTCTACAACTGAACGACTGACTTGCTTCCGCAGAACACAAATGAAGATATTTTGAAAATGTCGGGACACAAACAGCACAAGCATCCATTCACTTGCATTGGTTTTGAGTCTAAACAACAAATTGAATAACGGCTGTCATTGTTCGGTAACCAACTCGTTTTAAAATATCTTCTTTTGTGTTTTGCGTGGGAGAATCTAATGACAAAAGGTTGAAAATTGACTTCCTCTTTGTAGACACAAAACCATTTCTCAAATATCTTCATTTGTGTTTTGCGGTAAAAAAAGTAATGACAAGATCCACAATGGACCCAATTCCTCGTCCCCTTACACGAATTAACACTTTTGAAACATTATTAACTACTGACTTCCACCTTACAGACACCAAACAATTTCTCAAAATATCTACTTTTGTTCTTTCCACAGAAGAAAGCGTACATGTTTAGAATGAAACAAGTACCACCACCAGTAACTCTCTAATAAAGAAGTCTAGTAGTCCTCCAAACCAGCATCTTTATGTCCAGCTGGACCTTTTTAGTTCCTCATTCTGTTTCCATCACCATCTCAGAGAGTTTTGCAGGACACCAGACTTCTGCTTTATTAGGACGACGCTGGTCAAATAAGAAGGAGAGAAAACGAGACAGCTCGTCCCGAGCAGCGGCCTTCCTTATCCCTTTCCTTTCCCTCGCCATGTCCTGCCCTGTCGACTCTAATAGACTATTGATTTTCCATCCGCCGTAGGATCAGTCTCCACTTTTACCATTCACTCATGATATTAGCTGTCCATTAGGTGCAGAGCTCTCAGCTCTAACAACTTGTCAGCACAGAGGCAACACTCCACCTCCAGCACAATACAATCAGCTGATTAGGTTCGAGACCCAAGCAGCAAAGAAGCCCTTCAACATGCTACAAGAGACGTCTTTAAGCTGATAACATGAAGGTGAAGAGCCGGGGGTCGAAGGTGAACTCTAACACAAAAAAGCACATCACACAGAGTGGACAGATGTGCTAAGTGGATTAAAGCAGACTGGTTTCGCCCGGGACAGTCTTTGTTCTCGGTTTATTACCATTTTAAAAGTTGGAAAACTGCCACGCAAACCTTCTTGGAACCTTTCTGATGGTACCGCCCGGCGAGATGGCACACAGTAACTTTCATTAAGTTAACATAGTCAGTGTTTCCCCTTTGTTTATATGAAGTAATCTAGTGTGGATTTTTGTAAGTGATAGATCACCCAAAAATGAAATGTTGTCATCATTTACACACCCTCTTGTATGACTTTATTTCTTCAGTCATAAGATATTTTGAAGAATGCCCTGAACAGTGGCGTCAACTATTTACTTCTATTGTATGAACACAACACCAATGCAATGGCTGTCAACATTCTTCAGAATATCTTCTTTTGTTTTCATACAAAATGTACACAGGTTTGATACTTTGGGGTGAACTTTCACTTTAAGGTGACTGTGGTGGCTCATTCTGTATGTTTGAAACTAAGAAAGTTTGAAAGTTAAATTTTTGAAAAAAATAAATACATAAAAAAGATCAATTTAAATAAAATGCAAAGATGGCTCTATTTGACCCACGATTCTGCTGTAAATAAAAATGTAATAAGAAATTCTAAACGATTCTAAAAAATTGCTTAAATATCCATAATACAATTGACATAGGCTGTATAGATATTTAATGTGGCTTAATTAATGTCACAAAAATAAACAGGTATATTAACTTTTTTTAAATAATAAAATTTAATTTAAAAAAATTAAAAATGAGATATATGTTTTAAGTGGAAAATATTAAAATAATTGAGTACAAATGGAAAACTTAATTTCAATGAATCTAAGAATATTTTTTAAGTTTGAGTAGTAAAAAATGACTTGAATTCAAAGCAGTACATTGTACTGTACCAGACACACACTGTGGGAAATCTTAAGCTTCATTAATTCAGCATTCATCACAAGGACACCAATTATAATCCTGGGCAGATAATGAGACTTTGAAAGTGAGCACACACCTGCGAGTGTAAGTGGGACGAAAAGAAAGTATTTAAGACCATGAGAACAAACAGTCCACGATCCGTCTGCAATGTCACACAAAAACAGACACGCTCTCAGTAAGACGTCACTGTCTGCTCTGTCCCCGACTTCTTGTTTCTGAATGAAAGAACATGACGCCACATTTCTATACCCTTCACCATCTGACCTCTGCATCCACACATCTGTCGGGTCAGCGTGTGAGCTCACGCACGTGTCACTTCCAAGAGGAGGACGCTGGTGGGAAATTGACACCGTTAATTGAACAGCAACATGTAATGAGAGGACGAGCCATCGTGATGCTCACATAGTTTGGTACCTTTATATATGCAGATAGAAATGGCAGAAGAGTGCACACAAACCTTCCATACTTCAAGAATGATTATTTTCTATTTAAATACACGCCGTGTGGAGAAAGAACACGATGATCAATCAAATATGTAGCTTTGCACAACCACGACACCGCAAGACATCCGGGATTCGGCAATCTCACAGAAGGCTGTCATATCCATGGTTGGCTCGTAATATGACTCGGAGAACAGCTTCACGTAAGTCTTGTCTTCCTGTACTTGTGAACTCTTCCGGCATTGGCTCAGAAGATGGATTCAGACACAAGATTTCCCTGAGATCTTGGACACACATGCTTTAAGACAGATTTTGAGATGTCATGTGGATTCACCTTCAGACTGTCATAAATCCCATTGCCAGACAAGGCCCCTTTTTTTCAAAGATATGAAAACGAAGAATTATGCTTAAAAAGAAAATGTTCAAGATGAACACCGTTGTGAGACGTATGAACAAAAAAGCCATTTCTGTACACTTTGCAAAGTAATGCTAATGTATTCTGTTAAAGATTTATTCGGAAAGTGTTTCGCGTGTGACGGTCCTCTTAGTGGATCAAGCGTGTACATAAATCTTGCAATGACAAAGTCAAATCCACTTCCAATTCTATCTTGTGTCTGATAACATCTCTGACCTTGTGTCAAACTGCACCCCTACAGAAGTGCAATGATGCCGCCCATCGATTTTTCAGGATGTTCCTCCCCCATGTTATCGGCTCTTGAGGTTCATGTATATCCACGCTTTAACCTTAATATTGTGACAGCATGTTAAAATCCTGTAATGCAGCAGACAAGACAAGACGAAACATAAACCTGGGTGAATAAATCAATAAAGATCCTTAATGTAAAGACTAACGAGGACAAGTGCAGACACATTCGAAAGATCCAGAAAGTGGGAAGCCATGTGTTTTTTTGGAGGAAAAGTACATTCTTAAGGTAAAATATAACTATGCATATGAAGCATTTTTGTCTTGTTTTTTGTAAAAATATCTAAAACAAATTATAAAATTTCAACATTTACTTGGCGAGGAAAGTGACTTTACACATTTGGTCTTGTTTTGGGGGAAAAGAGTTTAAATTAAATAAATCAATATTTAAAACAAGCAAAATTATCTGCCAATGGGGTGAGAAAAACAAACTTACAATTAGTTTAACTTTTTTGGTATCTGATTTAAGTTTATTTTTCTTAAACACATATATTTGTATATTTTCTTTCCTAAAACCAAACATCATTGGTCACTTTCCTTGACAAGTAAATGAGTCATAATTTAATAATTTTTAGAAAGATGTTTGTTCAAAAAATTCCTAATAAGAATTCATTTTTTTGCCGAGGGAAACTCAAGATGATTTTAAATGTCTTATCTGTGTATAAACATCTTAGAAAACAGCATAATTACATTTGGTATCAATCACATGTTTGACAAACAAAATTACTATTTTCCACATTTTAGAATACTTGCTTTCTAAAAAGAATGAAGCATTGCATAGATTACAGACTCTCAACTAACGTCATGCGGTGCCATCTGGGATACTTTTCTAAATTGCGTTGTTGTTTTCTGGCCAAATAAACATTTGATCTGAACTTAAAAATATAAATGATTTTTTTTTTACAAATGCTTAGTGTGATTTATCCCGGGTGTCAAAACAGGCCGATATTAACAATAAACATTATAATACTAATCATGATTATGATAATGAGTTAAATCCACTTGTATAACAATACTGCAAACAATTCAGGGTCCCTCTCTGTTCTGATCTTCAATATCGTAGGTGGCAGTTAAGCACATTTTAACCATTTGATCTATTTGACTGTCGGCATTTTTTTCAATAGAGATTGTCGTAATACTGTTACAGTGAACTCTGCTGATAAGGGAAACGTGAGAGTTTTTCTGGACGAATTATAAAACGGCACAACAATGGGAGATGGGCTCAAACAGGGTTGACAGGAGTGCCAAAAGAACTTTGTACTGGTTTTAATGGAGTAGCTGATGTTTCATAATAGAATTTAAATGGAAACCACTAGGACGCCTGTGATGGTTTCTATTGTTTATTCATTAGAGAATTAACGCAGTAAAAATCAATTGTAACGTGTGTCTAACTGTTCGACTGATATTATGCTGATCAATTGAACTTTACAGACACTGAACAAACATCATGGCTTCATAGAATGATAAAAAGAACTCATGAAATATCAACCATAAAAAATATTAGTGGGGTTTAAATCCAACAGTTAATTTCTTTATTACCAATATTATACAATATTATTACCAATATATCACCAATATTTTGGCAAAATTCTAACGAGAGTTGAGTTAATCATATTTATTTTTTATTTATTTTTAATCTAAAATTATTTCAGTTTAAATTGTAATTTTTTTGAGTGTAGAAAACAGAGACATGCTTAATGTTTTGAGGTTCAACATGTGCCCGTTCAACATGTGTGTGTGGCAGCGGAAGTCGCTTCTGTCCCATCTCTGGACCAGTGGACATGATGGTGTTCTTTCACAAATGCCACTTTACAGCCAGGACAAAGCAGCATTAAGCTAAAATGGAGCATATCAATCTTTTCTTTCCGGCAGTCAGCAGAAGGAAATAACCCGGCAGTCTGTCAGACTGACAGAGCAACTTCATTTATAACGCAGCTGATTGGGCGATGGCAGGTAGGCCTCACGTAGCGGTGGCAAGAAAAAGAAAACCGTCACGCTTTGCCTCTCTATCTATCTCTCTCTCCATTCCAGCGGCATCAAGGCCGTGAAAAACAAAAGCCTCCTTGCGATACGCGGAGCATCTTCCTCATTAATTATCTCTCTATCCTGGGAAGAGGAGGCATGTGCTTGTCTGGGCATTCAAAAGTGATCAGCTGATAAATGGCTTGCTTAACGGACCAAGTCCATCCAACCCCCAGCGCATAAAACACTTTGCATACAGCCTGGGTTGTTGTTGTCCCTCGCGGAGAAACCCAAACAGCCTTCTGTTTTGCAACATTAGCTGGGAAAGGAGTTGATGCCGTCACCCTCCCAGTGTGTTTACAGGGAGCTAAAGAGGAACGGATGCTGGGACTTTCTCTCTGGTGATGGAAATCATACCATGAATCAGCAACAGAACCCTTTTAAAGCTCTTTTTCTATATTAAGTTGTTAAATTTATAGACTGCATTATGGTAAGAGGACAGATTTAGAAATGCAACATCATTGCAAATCAAACAAAAAGGAAGATTTAAGCTGCCATCTGTAACTTTAGTTTAAATATAAACAAAACTTATGACATAAATATTCAATGTGGACAGTGGATAGGAACATATCTGTCATCTAATAAACACATGTACACATGTACATCAGTTCCTCATGATTAAATTGTTTAAATTAAATAACGAATAAACGTTTTTTAACATCATTTATCTTTAAATTTGGTAATAGTAATGACATTAAAACAACTTAATTTAATAATGTAGAATATTTTCACTCTATCAAAAAAAAAAAAAAAAAAATTATATATATACTTTTTGTAACTTCTCTCTCTGTGTAACTCGGTAGCATTGTTGTAGCACTTGTTCACCTATTGTTGTATCGGCTATTTACCGCTTCATTCTCTCCTCAACTATTGTAAGTCGCTTTGGATAAAAGCGTCTGCTAAATGACTAAATGTAAAAAAATGTAAATGTAAATAAGTAATACCAACAACCCTTTTTTCAGTGCAACACAGAAGCCAAGAACTTTTTTTCAAGAATTTCAACTCAAAATCCACTTTTGACACATGTTTGCTATTTTAATCGATATTTGTTAAAATACCAGATGATGTACTTCCCCCTTTTTTACTTACTCACTTCTATGACGTCACAACACGCAAATCACGTGAGCTTATGAGAATCCATTCCGCTCCATTTAACCAAATATAGAGTAAATGTGTATCGTGCCATCTACAGTTTAAACATACATCCAAATGGACGTGAGATATACAAACACAGAATTAACCGAATCAAAACCCATTCTCAAGTTTTGCCATAATTATACCCCGTTTAGTATTTAAACAGGCCTTTATAAATGTATGTAAAACTAAACAATAGGAATCAAGACCTGTGTTCAGTCTGTTTAATGAGGATCCGGAAAGGCACTTATGAGTGGAGAGACTGGGCTCAAACCCATGCCAAGTCATATTAGGTGCACATCGGAGGGTTGGTTTGAGAGAGCTGGTCATTGCCCCTTTACAACACCAATGAAAGCCTGGAACCCAGGAGACAGGCACTAACACAAAACACAATCTGGGTGAAACTGACGCTGTGTCCAAAAATCTAGCCAAGCAACACAACAAACCGGGCAGGAAGTAGATGTGCCAGTCTCGGCCAAGTCTATTAGTCCACAGTTCACCAGACTCACAGACACAGAAGGTGACCGGGAGGTGGAAGGTATTAGCCCTTCAAAAGTGAGCAGGGATGACAAACAGTAACTGGCAGGTCAAATGGGTACCGCTGCCCAAAAACGCAATCAAAACTAACAAATTTGAGTCACGCTTCGGTACACAACCTTCTGCACACCACTTCAAATACTCACAAAATGACCTTGGCCAGCTGTAAGTCAATTTCAGGAATAGAGAATAAATTTAATAAGAAAAACACAACATACAATAATATACAATGTAAAACCATCTTCACTACATAAAATACGTTGATCTAACGTATCATAAGTTACTGAAACTTAAAGTTACAACTTAATACCTTAATAAAGCGCGACTCAGGAATTCGTTTTGAATTGTTTATATATAATTTATGTGTTACTTTAATGATTTAAGAAATATTAATTAATTAAACCTAGTTAATGTCCATGGCTAACAATAAATTATATTTAAAACAGTAGTGGCTTTTTTCAAGGAAATTACTTTTGAATGAATGCCCGAATCTCCATAACTAATTAACTGGTAACTCGAATATAACCACTTTATTAAATTATGTACTAATTTAAATATATTTAAATATATTTAAATTTTTGTGTGTTTTAGAAAGTGTTTAACTTTGACTCTGTGAGTGTGGGAAACCTACAAACACTTATATTTGATTCTAAGAGGTCTTAATAAATAGTGGAAGATAATTTAGCAGTACTCATATGTACTGTTTTCAAAACGTAATAGTTAAAAGGTGCATTGTATAAAATGGAGAGGCATCTAGTGGTTGCAAAACGCTTAGTCCACCGTTCACCCCTCCCTTGAAACACAACGGAGGCTGACACAAAAAAAAATGTTTTTGCAGAAGGTGACGACATTTACAAAACACATTCAGTAGAGCGGGTTTTTATATTTAGGGCTTCTGTAGACACGACTGCTATTCCATGTAAGGGAACCAGCTCCGTATGTAGACGCAGCTCATAAATAAGTACAAATATAACAGTTCCCTATGTAAGATTTTTACAGGCCTCTGAAAGAATAGTTTTGTATTTTAGGAATTAAATGCTTCAAAAGATTCTCCCAAAAAGTTACGGTTCACCTTAAAGGCAAACTGTATTCTCGAATTTAAATTTTTATAATTTTTACAGTTTAGTATTTTTTATTAGCGTATCCATTTAATAGAGGCAGAGTCACACTATTATTTCAATAAATAAAACCAAGAGGAACCCCTTAAAAAACTCTAGTAAAGGAAAACTCCATTACCAAACGGATGATCAAAACCAAAAGAAAGAATAAATCTTTAAAATTCCTACACAGCCTCCGTTACACACATACCGATCATTTGAACACTTTTTTCGAAATCTTTTCCGAAGCATTTCAGATCCTCCCACTCCGCATGCCCCCTAATACACCAAACCAAACCAAACTGCTTTCACGTCTACCCAAAAACACAAGCTTCAGAAATGCCCCGATGAAACGGTGCGTAATCGCACACTTACGCATAGCACATATAATTATCATTCAGAATAAAGCAACATGATGAGATGCTCATGTGTTGGTTGAGTGTTATTTTGCTCTCGGTCGCCGCGGGGGAGAAACGGCACAAACTCTGCTCGTCCCGTAGCTATCCGAAGGAACGCACACACGCAAACACAAACACACACGCGCAGGACACAAATGCAATTTATGGCAGGAATCAGAGCGTTTGCAGCTCAGTGCTCAGGCAGGAGAGATGAGGTTATCACCTCTATCTCCACGCCGGTGGGGGCCGCAATAAAATCATACCTCAGCAACAGGCCCCGGCAATGAGATTTGCAGGACAGTTGTAAATGTTCCAGAGTGGTTTCTCTCTCTCCCTCTTTCTTTGTGACACAAGGGCACCCTGGTATTTCACCCCACTTCCCACCAGCAGCAGAGGCTTTAATGCACGTATATGTGGAAAGGTTTCACACTCAAATATAACACTCGGGGCACAACGGCTTGGTTCCTAAACAGCCTTACGAGAAGAAACGTAGTATGGGGATGACATCATTGTGAAGTCATGGTAACATCGATGATACATTTAACCGTAGGATTACGACGCTACATCAATTGGGATGTTGGTTTACACATTTTATAACTTGATCCGATAACAAATATTTATATTTATTATTATATATGTTGAATTGTAAACAAACAGAAAAAAAACACATTAAAATTGAATTTAGACAATAAATTATTAATTATTATAATTAATTATGATAAATGCTTTATACATATCCTGTATAAGAAAACCGTATTAATTTATGTTTTAATTTTGTTATAAAAAAATCGACTTTTTTTCATAATTCCTATTACATGAATCGATTTTGCTTATTAACTGTATTCTTGTTTTCTTGGAATCTACAACCTCAAAAGTCAACAACTTTTTTAAGTTGTTTTTACAAAATGTTAAGTTTTAATAATTTAAAAAAATAATTTAATAAAATGACATGACAGAAAAAAATAGAGAATGATCAAACTAATGGCAGCTTACAGGTAAAACAATCTCTAACCACTTAATGTTATATTTCACTAATTAAACTTTTTGTGGAGGAAGTGATGCTATGGAGCAATAAAATGTTGAACAATTTGTTTGTGTTGTATTGGTGTCTGTATTGTGTGTAACCAAAATCTGTTCACAGAAGTCGTAAATACCGTCGGCCATGTGTGCAATTTGAAAACTGCCGTTGTGGGAGTTAAATCATTCCAAATATGATGTGAAAAACTGATATCCCAACCAAATGACATATTTAGAAAAATATATTAAACAAATATGAATTATACCATAACAATTATTAATAACCTCAAACTGGGCAACAATCTGAGCTTCAGACAAGAGAGTCAAGAGAGTCTCCTGAGAAACTGATGGTTAGATGTTGTACTGGAAGGCATGAGTTATTTCTCCGCCATATTGAGTTCTGCATTCTCACCTCATTCATAGGAAAGGCTGCATCACCTTATTATATATTATCTTTGGTACATACCTTTTAATTCGCAATATTGCTGTCTGACTATCTGTCAAGTACCTCTCTGCAATTATACCATCGTGGTGTTTACTGTACGTTTTCATGTAAACAAGTAGCACAAAGATGCACCGCCGTGTATGCAAAATGTCAAAACATAATACCATGGGACTACGTCCAATGATCCACTGGTAACCTAGTTTTGATACACTCCTTTAAAACCACTTGAGAACTTTTCTCTCTGCAGACTTCAAAAACAAAAGTTGCCCCTCGGATAGATAATATACAAAAGCGATGACCTAAAACTGTATTCACAAGTTCATCTGATGTACTACAGCATGGCATAAAGGCAGACAGGTGCGGTTTATTTTCGACATGCTCAACAAGCCGATCATATCTCGTGAATAAACATTAAAACCAGGCCAAAGTATCTCCCCCACGGTCTCTTTCCTTGAACAAGCAACACTGAGCGTTTTATCTTTAGTAAATGGCTTTATGATACCTCCTGGCTTAAGTGGAAGACTTAGAGGAAAGTCTTTAAAAATCACAACTGAACTTCAACAAGCGCGCGGAGACAATTGAGCCATCTATCAGCCGGCAGGTCCTGCTCGGAAATATCACCTCAAGTGAGGTGGAGACTTCATCTCAATAAAAGGCCCGGCTTTGTGACTGCATCCGAAGAGCAATGAATATGGAGATGCGGTCGGAGAGGCTATGGTGGTTTTTTATCGGCGTGGTAACTCGACACAACCGTGCCACTGATCCCCCCACCCACTCGAGGAATAATGAAAATACATACAAAACGCATCGCTGTGCATCTTAGAAATGTCAGCGCATAAATAATGCAGCGATCCCTTTTGCATTCTAAGGGCCTATATAACACATGGCGCGAAAAGGATGGCGCTCCAGCATAACAAGGTCTGGTCGTCATAAAAAGCTTTCAGACAAATGGCGTACGGTCCTTTCCAATAAATTATGAGATGCAAAGAGAAACGAAACAACACGGCTCGGCCAAACAAATGAACTATCATGTGAGCGGACAAAAACAAAAGCCAATAATTCATTCTATTGTTTCGACTCTAAGTAACGCAGGCTCCGCCCCCGACGTGTTCTCTCCGGTTTATAGAAATGATTTTCGCTATTGTATGCGACTCTTTGTTACGTATAAACATATGCAGATGTCCAATGCTACTGAATATCCTGAATAGGCGGATGTGTGTGGTTGACAGCTGGTTTATTCCGAACAGGTTTTTGAGAAGATTCCGACAACCAAAATCACGGCGAGGGAAGACAGGGGGAGCTCTGGTTGTCTCGTTCAATGATGTACCGTGTTCTGACATCTCCCAGCCCTCAGGACCACAGCAGGCTGCAAACGTCCCGCAAGGTTGTTTCCTGGCAGCGGGGAGCCTAGCAAATACCTGGCTGTGGTCCTTCGGTGATGCCTGAGACAGACAGAAGAATCAGATCTGATTCCTACACATGTTGTTTACTAGTAAGAAGTGCATGGGTGTAATCTTGAAGCGTATGATTCACTTTCACAGAAAGAGTGTTTGCTCTTCTGCTGTACGTTTCTCCAAATCTCTTAGTTTTTAGTTGATGTTTTTTACTTGAAAGAATTTCGCTTTTCTTCTTTTCACTTTTGCGGTTAACATACTGATAATATGGTTATATAATAGTGACACAGTACTGCAATGAGCATGAATACAACCATATTAATAGTGTGTTTATACATCAATGTGAATACGATTGGGGTATTTAGAAATATATCCAAAAGCATATTTGCATTCAAGGCAGTGGCGCAAATGTGTCTCTGCTGACCTCAGTTCAAATCCGGATTTAAGTTTGGTTTGGTTCCTGGCTTGGGGTCTTTCCCAATCTTCTTTCAACCCAATACTTACCCTGTTGAGTCTATACTGCCCTATCGAATAAAAAATCATGAATAAAAGTGAAAATCATGAAAATTCCTCTAAAAAAATTTATTTTGTCCCTCATCTGAAATTATTTTTGTCAAATCAACGCTGTCTATTTTCATAAATGTGTAAGGACAAAATGTTGACATAAAAAAAAAAGGAAAATGAGAACAAAATTTTAGTAGCCTTTCCATCCAGTTAACTGAAGGGATCAACTCATCATTTCCGGTTTATTGAATTTTTTAAATTAATGCTTATCTTGGCATTGCCATCCAGCATTTTCATGGACTGTTGGTAAATGGAAACATAGCTTATGTTGTCAAAATGATCAGCTTTCCTGCAGATCTGCAAACATTACTAAACACGCCAGGCCTGTAGACGGCGATGGTAATTTGTGAAGAAACACATCTGCGCATAAACGCATAACCATGTTTAACAAAAAAATAAAACACCCTTTGGCATGTCTGTGTTTACAACCAAAATATCCTTTCTATCTAAAGTTGAAAATGTTTTAACCATACCCTTGATTCCAGGCCCAAGACATCTACAAACCCAACCAAAAAGGCTACCTTTCGCTAAACTGCCCTTGTGTTGAGTATGCTTGTGATACTCTTAAATGCAATCCAGCAACAGGATTCACTAAACTATCAGAGCCACGGTGTGCCCTATAAAAGCGAGTCTGAACCCAATTGAAACAACAAATATTCATTCCACGCAAGCATCAGAGGCCACAGGTGTCGGACGCAAGGATATATTTGGCTCGGCCGGATGGGGTCTCCACCAGTGCCGGCGGAGGGGTTTTGTCTCTACAGCTGGATGAGATGGAGGCTGTGGAGCAGATGATCAGAACAGACAGAGAGCGTTTGACCAGCTCCGTGTGGAAGAGTCTTGATCTTATTTGCCCGGTAATCCACACGCGCACTCCCCCACACAGCCAAGACCAACGCACCTACACAAACTCCAGCGCGCCAGCTCGCTTGTAATTCTGACAGCACTATCACACTGCCCTCTTCAACAGCGGGCTGAGCCCAGTAAATCAGGCCAGAGGAGGGGCTTGTGGGCCGGCTAGACTCAGCAGATGTGACATTTTCCAGTGCTTAAGCGTTTGTGCGGATGTCACTAACCTCTGCCCCGCGTAAACACTTGCCTTGATTATCATAATATCTGATCATTTAGATGGCCACGAGCGTCTCGGGGTTTCCCAGCTTCTTTAGAGGCAAAATCGACCCTATTGACTTTCTTAATACACATTCTTGTTCTTATTTGGCATGATTAATCTGTGGGGGGAAAAATGTTGTCTATAATATATCCCAAAAACGTCACTTTGTGCTCCAGCCAAGAAGCCAATGAGACGAATAGACATTTTTATGAATTGCTTCTTGTACCTCATACATATTTAGATATTGTTTAACGTACACACATACATCTATAACTCCATTTTGGTACAGCATGACCACTTTTCACGACGGAGTCTTCACATTTCCAAAGATTACAGGCCGCTTTATAAAATATGCCCTCCTATAGAATGCACACTCAGCAATCTGTTGCCAAACAATCAATCTATTATAAACACATGATGTCAACAAAAAACATACATTTTATAAAATGTAGTTTTCTTGCTTCCCACAAACCTTTGCTGTTTCACAGCGTGTCCACTTTGAATCAGTTCCAGTCGAAACCGGAGAGCCCCAGGAGGACTGAACAGCAGTCTGGGCCTCGGCCAATTAATCAAAGCGGCATTGTTACGAAGGGACATAGAATTCACTCGCACTCCGTCTGCACATCATAACTAAGCACCGGCCATTTCCTGGATCCTTCGATGTTTTTAGAAATCGGAGGGTAAGGCTGATAGTGCTTCTCTGAGCTGAATGGGGCTCTCGGAGCCTGAACGGCTTTCAGACAAACCCAGGAGGACCTTCTGGACCAACAAAACCTACAACATGGCACCCGGGCTGAAACCAGACCAGAATAATCAAGAAGCAATTTCATCATTACGCAGCCTGCTGCGGCTCTAGCTTCTGAATCCGGGTGTTCTAAACTGATCCATACTGGCAGACCCTGACTTACAGAATCAGCCACGCGCTACGCTTGCTTTTGGGTGGGCTTGCTTTTGCGCATATTTATGAACACTCGTTTTGTTAAGCTGGGACGAAAAGTATGACGGAAATGAATACAACATTCAAGCTATACCTAAAAATACCACATCAGGAGCTGAGCATCTGTATGGGGACGGTAGAATCTTCAATCCATAAAAGGACAGGCTTGACACCAAACCTCATAAACGTCGATCCTTAACTTGCTTTTTTAACACAATTCAATTACATCATCTCTTATCAACTGATGAAACGCAAACTGCTGGCAAATGCCCAATAAACTAATAAACCTAATGAACACACTACTGAAATATGAATTGACTCTGAATGGTATGACTATGAATGGTAACTTGCAATGAAGAGGAACAAATAACCTTTGTTTTCCATCCTGGAAGGTTTTGATGGTTTTTGACACAGCTTTAACATGACATTATGTATGTTACAAACACTGACCGCCATTTACTCTTAAAACTCAACACTTGTTACTTCATGTAACTAAGTGTGTGCCAAGTGTGTAAAAATACACAGTAAATCTGCAGGAAGTTCAAAAGGTCAATGGTTAAATGCAGTCCCACGTTCTTTATTCAACCCATGTGGTTTAAGTGTCCCCAATCCAATCCCGGCTCTGCATGCCAAAAAGATGCAAAAAGTAAGTTATAACAAAAATAAAAAATGCTGTATTTTTCTACTGGATAAACCTGTTCTTTCTAAGCTTTTTATCTACGACTGTGCGATCATGAACCGAGCGTGGCATTTCGACGATAAAAACCCTGGGCTCGCGGTAAACACGTTTATATCTGTGACCTTGACTGTGGTTACGGTTTGAAGGGCAGCAAGCACTAAAGGATTTCTTCTGTTATATCCCACATGAAATCTTTCCAGTCTTTCTCAGTTTGGTGTTTACATTTATTATTGGTGTTTATTTCTCCCAAACTACTTTTGAGGGTGAATCTGCGTGGGTCAGACACCAGTCACAACTTTAGTTTCAACCAAGTGTGATGTATGCAAAGTTGTAGAGACGGTTCGTGCGAAATACCACTACTGTATGAAAAATCTCATTCATGTGCAGCCTGTGAAACACAAAAGAGGATAATTTGAAGAAAGTTGGTAACTGACAACCTTTCACCTGCATTGGTTTTGTGTCCATACAATAAAAACTGAATGGGTGCCACTGCTGTTCGGTTACCAATTTTCTTCAAAATATCTTCGTTGTGTCTGCATAAGCCATACAGCACATCAGCCACAGCTTGTGTTATTATTCTGCTCACGATGTTGTGTAAGATCCACTGAAAGCACAAAACGTACATTAATAACCACCATAGTGGTTACACATGGCAACAAACCTCTTGAACCTTAGAGCAATCTTAGTAGATCAGTGCAAGCACCAATTATGCAAGGTACAACACACACACACACACACACACACACACACAGAGGTTATGATGCATTATATTCGCATTACGGTTGATCTTTAGATTAAAATGCTTCCTTGGCTGCACCTGTTTTTTGTTAATGCTCTACACACGGTGTTCTCAGCAGTTGTTCCATCTCGCGAACGTCCGTGTAAAAGCATCTCCTGGCTAACACGTTAATTACACCTTCATTTCTGAAACGAGTGGGTGACTTGGGTTTCTGTACCAGAGAAAAATCACATTACTCAACTAATTAATAACTTAATTAAAGCTCCCGCACGTCAGGCGTGGCTGATTACATAATAATTAAAAGTTAATGGGTGACTTATTTAATGGCACCTTGAGAGCTGATAGAGGTGAATCGCTGTGATTAAGCTGGCGCTGATCAACTGTCCTTATTGCATCTCTTTCTTCCGGTTAAAGCATTCATCTGCTTTTTAAAGCCAATTATGTTGAGTCGTAGATGTCATGTGACAGGTAATCTGGAGCAGAAGGAAAATGACATCATGACGGTGCTAATAGCCCGATGATTCCACAATTACAGCGTAATTCAGGTCTGGAAAAGCCATCCGAAAATTCCTTGTTAACATTAACTAAACTATATCGTCATACAGATTTACATTCTCTCCCAGCAGGCTTGAAATTTCAACGGGCGAACATGCCAAGATGTCTGTAGAGTTTATTTTCCCCGAGTCAACTTTTCATGCTTTTGAAGGGATAGTTCTCCCAAAAATGTACACTTCTCTCTTTATTCACCCAGTTGTCATTTCAAACCTGAATCGTTGTTTCTCGCATAGCACACAAAAAGATATTTTGAAGAATAATGGTAACTTGCATTGGTTTTGTGTCCATATAATTAAAGTGAACTGGTGCCACTGCTGTCCAGTAACTTTCTTCAAATTATTCTCTATTGTGTTTTTGCAGAAATACAGATGGTTTTATGTGCATACAATAGAAGTGAATGGGTGCCACTGCGGTTTGGTTACCAACCTTCTTCAAAATATCTTTTTGTGTATTCTGCGTGGACGAAAGAAAGCCATATAGTATAAATTAACAAATAATTTTGATAGTTATCTGCTAAAATCAGTGTCACGTAAATTTAATATGCTAGCTCCATCTTTAAACGGATGACTCACTCAAAAATAAAAATCTTAAATTACCTGCAGAAGAACACTTAAAATGTCTAAATTGAAGTTATTGCTAATTATTTTTAATCTATGTCATCAATACTATATCAATTTCGTGTGCGACCGAAACCGCATATTAAGAGCAACATATATCCAGCTAAAAAATAAAGCATTTTCCCCTGAAATATACAATGCACGTGATTCAATATATTTTCTCAAGTGAACGAACAAGACAAAGTGCAAGCACTGTATGCCAATAACATCTTGATTCCACTTGCATTGTGTGCCAAAGCGGCTTCTCCTACATCCCTGACATCCAGCAGAACGTCCTCTTCACCTGCCCATTATTTCTGAGCCAGATTAGCGAAGCCCGATTGGCTTGGACCTTTATCTATCGACGGGATGATTATGCACTGACATTGTTAATGGAATTAGTCTCCTAATGCTTTTTGGACTTATTAAAAATGTGCAGACCCTCAATTCACAAGAAGTCTTTCAAGAGACTCTATTTTCCCTCGGACTAATAGAATTTCCAACAAATCTGGCGAATTCAAATAAGCGGTCTTGATGGAGAGCGAAAGCAGTCATTATAAATCATGAACACAGTCTTTTGTTTTTCATTCGAAGCAGACCGGGCCTGCCACAGAGTTGAAATACGGCCAGGGAGAAGAAGGCAATATGTGTGATTGTGATTCGGAAGAGAAGCAATTGTATTCATGGACGTTTAGATGTAGCCCGAGTATTAAATTAGCATTTGTGAGGGCGAGAGCTGCCTTGACTGCTAAAACAGAATTAATGCTTTACAAATTTATATGAACATTTGGATACAGTAATGGCATTCTTTTATGAAAGTTCATTCATTTCGATCCTTTGAGGGACAATCTGACGTCTAGGCTGGAATAAACACGAACAAATTGCTTTCGTGTTGCAGCGCTCGGGGCGGTAGAAGAAAATGACGAAGGCCAAACAGGACGCTGATATACAACACAATTACGATAACAATGCATATCAGGATGGAGAGATACTCCAGGATTACATCTGGCAATGACCTCCAGATAAAAGACAACATTCAATATTTAACTCGGAAAGAGACGTGGCAAGGGGAATATATATATTTCTCAATCTGCTTGTCAAAATACTGTGCCGTTAACGTGAAACGGAGACTGGTCACCACTTCATAACACTCATAATAAAAGATCGAGGTTCTCAACACCATCACACATACATGCACTGTGGTTCTTCTTTAAAGGGCTTGTCAGAGTCACTCGTCGCAGATAAAATAGATTTTTGGCATGGGGCGTTGACTGTGATAAAAGCGAAGAACAGATAAAAATCAGAGTGTGTGAAAGAAACGTCATAATAAAAACAAATAGCCCCGGGCTTAATGAATCTTAAAGCCTTTTCAATTTCACTGCCACAACACGCCGAAAGGTCAATCTTGTACGAATGAAGCCTCATTTAAAATGCTTCAGAAGAACGAGAGAAAAATCGCGTGGGAGGCATCCGCTTTCGCACTACGATGACCATTCAAGCCAGCGGTAATCTCATCAGATGTTGCTCTCTCTTTTCTCTCGGTTAACTTCACTCCAAAAAATCAGCACTCACAGCACCAACAATGACTCGATTCTCTTGGTTTTACAGATGGACGGCGTACGCATTGATCAAATCCTTTTTCATTTGAACTTGTCAAGCGATCATGTTTTAGGCCTTTTGTCTCTGATCTTAAAAGGAATCATATACGGGGAAACTCAAAGAGAGGAGCGATGGTTCCTGTCGTACCGCAGAGCAGTTATTCTCTTCATCCACCAAAGGGAAATGGAAATCTCAATTTTCCAAAGCAGACGCAAACAAGCATTTGAGCATGAAAAGGGCTCTAAATTACATTTTGATGTTAAATAAAGGCTAAGAGGGACCGTGTGTAGAGAAAAATGAACAAAATCGATGATTTGACGGAACAAAGGGCTATTGAACCCTTTGGGATTTCAGAGGAACCATAAAAACTTCTATTAGAGAGAGTTCAACCAAAAATCTAAATTCTGAATATGAATATATAAACAATAAGTTGTGAAAATCTGTATACATTTATTTAATCTGCTGAACACAAAAAAATATATTTAGAACAATGTAAGCCAATAAGATTTCTCATCCTTTGGTAGAAAAAATACCAAAGAAAATTAAATCTGTAATTACTTAACCTCAGGTTGTTCCAAACCTTTATTCATGTCTTTCATCTGTTTAAGACACAAATGATATTTCTGGGAACCTATAAATGAGCTGTCATGAATTACTTGACCTGAAGCTGTTCTAAACTTGTATACATTTCTTTAATCTTTTAAACACTACATAAAAAAGTTTTGAACATTTGGCAACTGAGATATTTGTGCCATCCTAAAGTTTGAAAAAACTAAAACAATACATCTGTCTGTGGTGCCCCTGAACTTTTAGATTTTCTTAAATTCTTCAAAATATCTACTTTTGTGTTCAACAGAACAAAGAAAATAAGTACTACTATGGTAGTCAACGATGCTCCAGAAATCCATGCTACGAACACTCGTCGAAATATATTTTCGGTCTTCAACAGAACTTAAAAGAGACACAATATTTTTTTTCTACTATGGTAGATAATGGTACCCCAGAAACGTCCCTTGCTGACATTCTTCAAAATATCTTACTATTGCAGCAAACAAATGCATTTGTTTTTGTAATAACTTGAATTAAATGTTATTTTTGGGAGATCCCTTTAACCTGGTTGTGCAGACATATCATTTGGGGGTCGGATGATTCATTAGCCTTACATTTACAGATCAAATCAAAACTAACAAAACAACCAAAACAACAGCAACCAGAAACCATTTTAGAAGCAGTGCTCAGAATCCTTCATGCCGTACCCATAGAAAAGGTCCGGCTGTCCCATATGTTCCCAGACTTTCACATGAAAACACGTATTCCATAATGCATACCAAACGGCATCTGAGGCAAAGAACTGATATAACATAACACATTCTGACAACCACCTGAGGATATGAGCAAAACCAGTCTAGTCTACAGGCGTAACAACACAAACACTGTGTCCTCCCTCTATGACATCCACCCACCGCCAAAGCATTCTCTAAGCCGACAATGGATTTCCATTAGCTGGAAGTGAGACTAATTGATCTCCTTTACGAATGCGTCTTCGCCCACAAATATCTCAGAGAAACGGTCATAGGATTAAAAGACAGGATTGCAAAGCGCACGCTTGAAATCGATGCCCTGATGGTTCCCATCAGACAAGATGCTCCCAAACCTTTTATTTTTCAATGACGTACCTTAAGGACCGCCAAAGAGGGGTGGTTTATTGTTCCCAAGTAATGATGAAAATAAGCAGTTCTGGCTCAAGGATTAATATCCCTTGAAGAAGAGACCAATAGATGCCACCCACACTCTTGTAGAAGGCAAGGCCTTATATTAACCTGACACATGGGGAGAGCTATTAGAATGAGATATCAACAGCGCTAACATGTTCAAGAGGTTTCAATCTGGATAAAGGAGAAAAAAAGGAAGGAAGGGGCTGGTCTGGTGATATTTTAGTGGGCAGGTCATGGTTGCTCTCGGACACGCTCGCTGTCAGAGACATTCGCTCACAATGGGCTTCATTCGCTCATGATTCCGTACAAGTGTGCTTGCTCGTTGCATTCACAACAGGTGTGTGCGCACGAACGTTTGTTGTTACTCTAGTTGTGATCTGGGTTTACATCCATTCGTCACTCTCTGCAAACATATCCTCGCGCTCTCTAAACACAATCTCTCGTCTGACAGCACACGTCCCGAGATCTTCAAATAGAGCCAAGTGTGCCTGTCTTCAGACCAACCGAAACACAACACATGTTTTTTGAAGGTAGGTTAACTCATTTTGTGACAAACAAAATTCTTTATTCTGTGGAACACAAAAGCAAATATTTTAAGAAATGCTTTTGTGACCATTCAGGAGGCCGAAGAAGCTGAGGTTCTAAATTGTATTTTCCGGGCGATTTAAAATGAAAAAGTTTGGAATGACGTGGGGGTGAGTGAATGATGACAGAATTAATTTTTTGGTTAACTGTCCTGTTGAGATTATATGAAGGTGAAAAATCCAATTAATTTCTATTCTAAGCCTATTTAAAGGGACAGTTCTGCCTAAAATGAAAATTCTGATGTAATTTACTTACCCTCTTGTTTAGGACCTGCACAACTTACTCTACTCACTGCAGAACACAAAAGAGGATATTTAAAAAAAATTGGGGTGACCAAAAACTGCTGGTCCCCATTGACTTTTGTTGTATGGGCACAAAAGCAATGCAGGTCAAAGTGAACCCACGCTTATGATTACCCAACATTTCTCTAGATATTCTATTTTGTGTGATGCAGAATCAAGAAAGTTATTAAGGTTAAAAAAAGACAGATGGTGAGCAAGTGATGACCGAATTATTATTGCCGATATCTCACTATAAAGTTTCACAAACATAATAAAAATTACTGTGCCAACCTCATGACATCTGTATAAAAACTATTGCATATATGTGACTGAGACACAATGTGAATGTCAAGATTCCACCCCTACATTTCTGCTCGTGGTCCATGAAACTTATCAAAGATCTCTCTCTTCCAGACAAACCTAAGACATCTGGGAATGTTCCCTTGTAGAAAGTTAAGAAAAAATGTAAACTTGTAACCTTAGAAACGGTTCCCTTGGAAACAAGGAGCAAGAAATGCAAGGGTACAGTAAATTCTTTGGAGACAGACACAGTCATGAAATAACTGATAACTCTTATGATCGATTATTGTAAGAACTGCAGTAAGATCCGCAGCGAATGCATAACTCTCTACTTTAAATGCAGGGCAAACGATCGGATCTCAGCAAATGAGTGATATTCCCAGTCACAGAGATGTCATCTCGGTGATAAACACGTGGGCTTAACAAGACTATTTTTAGCGTGGCACGTGTTAACGATGCCATCCAACCTCGCTCGCCCTGGCACAGGCCCAGACATCTGCCACTGGGCCGCATCTTTCATGAGGGAGCGATGCCACGTTTAATCACCCAGCCAGGTTGATTATCCCCTGTAGCTTCAACCCTCGTGCATGTCTGCAACACATTGTCATTTTGTGCGTGTACATGTCAAACAGCATGTTTATTCCAGAAACAGCACTTAAAGGATTTTAATCGTACGGCACTGAAAACAACCAAAGGAAAAAGTAGTTCACGCAACCTTTATGCAAAGAACCAATAAAGAGGCTCTACTGCATGAAAAAAACCTTGTATTTCCTAAACGATTAACTTGCACTTTAATCGCCTTCATTTGCAGCAACAAACTAATTTTAAAAGGCAAAAAATGGAAATCTGTGTGAACAAGTTAGTAAATAACCCATTTCACAGTTTCCAGCCTGCAAGTTGTTACTGCAATTTTGGTTTTAATTGCGACGATATCAGTACGCACAACCCTGTTTCGCCTCGGCATCTTAAAGGAAGAAAAATCAAAAATGAAATATGTTCCCCCTCACAGAGCCAGAAACAACCTATCTAATGTTTCATTGGCATGGGTTCTGCTATTAACACACGCGCATGTTTGCTTGAGCAATCTGTGCTGGCTTCAGACGGATCATCTTAACTTGCTGAACTTGATCAATGTAACAAGTGTTTATGAAGCAACAGCTTTGAAACTGTCAAGCTAAGAAAGCTTTTAATAAAAAATGAAATCCGGATGCTGGTCCCATTTCTATTTCACAGATCCTTTGACAACCATATTGAATAATTTAAGTTTCTACTTTAAAAGTTTTATGACATAAGAGACATGATATGTGATATGAAACGATGAGATGTGATATGATCTGACATGATATGATATGAGATTTCTGACAGTGTAGCATCAATCGTAGTGAAAACAAATTGTGAGGAAAAATTGATTGTGCAAATTTCTTCAACTTGTTAATAATTTTGAGTGTGTTGCACAAGTGGAAAAAATGTGACCTCCCAATATTGACCCCTGTGACTGGGCTTAAGCACCAATCGGACCCCCAGTATCATGTCAGATTTTACCCAGCATCCATGACATGTTGTCTTAAGTGCTGACGTCTGTCTCCATTAACGCATTTGTACGAACAAGTAAGGAGTCCTGAAGAATTGTGTCAAAAGGTCCTAGTGGAGACAGTTTTAAAGTGTTCAATATGCGATTAAATGTAACTATAACCCAAACGCGCGTATAAAAAGCATGTTATTAATATCATCTCACATCACTGTTTCAAATGCCATCTGAGGTCACTTGTAGTAAAAGCAGGTGTGGCAGATGCGACAAAATCATGCAATCTCCTCTGCGTCTCTCTGTGATCTACAGAGACTGCTATCCTCAAAAAACCCCAGATTACCATTAAATCATTGATTAATGTTTTCCTTTTTTCTCTTCCAGCCAATGCGTCTCATATTCTGTGACCTAAATCTAGGAGCCTGTGCCGCTGAAGAGAGACAGAGAGAGATTTTCTCCCTGCTCTCTCCCACCTCTCGGGTGAGCTGCCTTGGCCCAATCAGGCCGCTATTTCGGCCCGGTGGGTGTTTGGCTCAGCTCCGGATTAAGAGTGACACTCAAAGGAAACTTAGCTTCAGCCAGTGGCCTGACACTTCAGCAGCAAACCAACTCTGGCACTTTCTGTCTTATCTGGTGGAGCTGACAGTAAAACCTCCTTCCTACATCTATAAGAAGGTTTGTTGTGCGTCGCTGCTTGGTTTCCTGTTACTTCACCATCTGTGAATCTGTCGAGCTGCGAGTACAAGCAAAGAAACCAATTACTGTACTACACAATACCATTTTTTCTGCTCTCAAAATTTACAATCTATCAGTCATCCAAAACCACAAACTCTACTGTGGGCACGATCTATATTTCAAAGTTCATTAAAAATGACAGAATATTATCATATACAAATACATGTGGAACAAAGGAGGGGAAGGGCGAAGTAAGAAGAATGAAAGAAGGAAGGAAAATAGGAGGGAAGGATGGAAGGAAGGAAGACAAATATTGTTATGTATACATGCACGTGGAAGAAAGGACGGGAAGGATGAATTAAGAAGAAAAGAAAGAAGGAAGAAAGAGTAGAGGTAGGGAGGGAGGAAGGAAGGAAGGAAGGAAGAAAGGAAGGAAGGAAGGAAGAGAGGATTGAACAAGAAAGAAAGAAAGAAAGAAAAGAAAGAAAGAAAGAAAGAAAGAAAGAAAAGAAAGAAAGAAAGAAAGAAAGAAAGAAAGAAAGAAAGAAAGAAAGAAAGAAAGAAAGAAAGAAAGAAAGAAAGAAAGAAAGAAAGAAAGAAAGAAAGAAAGAAAGAAAGAAAGGAAAGAAAAGAAAAGAAAAAAAGATAGAAAAGAAAAGATAGAAAGAAAGAAAGAAAGAAAGAAAGAAAGAAAGAAAGAAAGAAAGAACGAGAGATATATAGAAGGTTCATTTAAAAAGACAAGCTGCATAACATTATATCTATTGTTATACATACATGCATGTTAAAGAAAGAAGGCGATGTAAGAAGAAAGAAAGAAAGAAAGTAAGAAAGAGAGAAAGAAGGAAAGAAAGAAAGAAAGAAAGAAGGAAAGAAAGAAAGAAAGAAAGAAAGAAAGAAAGAAAGAACGAGAGATATATAGAAGGTTCATTTAAAAAGACAAGCTGCAAAACATTATATCTATTGTTATACATACATGCATGTTAAAGAAAGAAGGCGATGTAAGAAGAAAGAAAGAAAGAAAGTAAGAAAGAGAGAAAAAAAAAGAGAGTGAGTGAGTGAGTGAGTGAGTGAGTGAGTGAATGAATGAATGAAAGAAAGAAAGAAAGAAAGAACTAAGATCATCTAATATCCACTACAATACTGTTTCTTAGCAACTGCTTCCCGTTCGAGTCTATATAGTGAACAGAGAGGCTTTAAAATGGACTCCATACGCCTGTTGAGCCCCTTGAGAGCCGATCCATGCTCTTAATTACTTCTACAGCTTGATATATGGATTTGAGTATTGTACTTCATGCCATAAACAAAACTACGAGATATTCATTTCCCATCAACCATATTCTGCCGCCTAACAACTCCATGAATGACTTTATCCTGTAATGCCTCAAGTGTTCTTGTCATTGGATGTGCGGCAGAACCTCAGATAACATCAGCAGACATCCACAAACACTCATCTAATATGATCATCTGCAAGCAAGAGAGCCTGTTTACAAGAGCATGCAGAGCAAATGCTGCGTAAAATACAAGAATACAGTCGCTACTGCAGGACCGGTTACTTCTGGATATTTAATATTCTACGTTAAAGTCCTCCTGTGGGCGAAAACAAGTTGTATAATGTTGTTTATAATGTGAATATTTATGTATGTAAGTATCCTTTAAGTCACAATCAAGCTGTATTTTAACTTTAAACTATATAATTTTTAATAAATTTAAGAGATTACATTTTCAACCACATGGGGACTTTAGTATAATAATGTAATACTCAACACAGTATGATGATAAAAGAATAA
>CM065662.1:6073038-6129016 GCA_033220385.1 Triplophysa yarkandensis | reverse complement strand
CAGCAGTATTTACTATCACCTTAAATCACGTACAACTACGGCCAACTTTTCTATAACAAGTTTTCACGCCGTAGAGACCGCTGCCACTTCCCGTTTTATGCTTATGAGCTAGAAGCTATTCACAGACGACTAAATCATCTTTTCATGACATCAGCGGAGAGAAACAATACCAGAACAAACCACACTGAGAATGTCACGCGGCTCTCGAAAACCACAGGACTTTGGGTAAGAAGTCGAGGCCAATAACTTACCGAGCACACCGAGCCGGTAGTTTACGGTTATGACGATGACATTGCCGTAACTAGCCAAGATGCTCCCATCAAACATATTCGCCGTGCCTTCCATGTAGGATCCTCCGTGTATGAATACCATCACGGGTTTAGGACTCCCGCTCTCCCGGATGTCTGGAAAAAGGAGGACAGAAACGATTAAATGACAAATTACAGCAGAAAGCTGGAGATGCATTCATGGCTGAGGGCTTCCATTTTGCTCAATTTGGCCACATTGGCATTATTTTACAGATGAGATCAGTTTTAGAAATGAGCTCATTAATTTCCTAGGCAATATGAATGTCATGTTCCTGGTGATCGGAAAAAATCCTGTTACGTTTTTGCGTTTTATCGTTACCTTCACTCACTCTCTCTCTCTCTCTCGAAGGGCCTGTCAACAGTTCAACTGGAAATTAAAATGGGCATTTTAATTTAGAAAGTACGGCTTTGACCAAAAGTTTTGACATCTGCCTAAGTAATTCTCGGCCCAAACCCGGAGGATATCAGACCTCAGCGTCCCATCAAAATTGCCTCTCCGTTTCACCTCGTCTTCTCAAATCTTGTTCTCCATTTTACAGGGAAAATGGCACACTTCTGAAGTCTCTTACGTCGCTTAAGCAGGGTTATCCACTTTAGGAAAACGTCTCTGTCCGAGAGGGAGGTATTTCCACAAACACAACTGCGATGCAGATGATAACTTTTGTCTTGCTTGCGAAAGAAAGCCATTTCATCATGGCTGCAAAGACTTCACATAAATCTCGGTTATTTTACTGGGCATGCGAGGACCTGCTTCCGGGAGGTCTTATAACAAGCTAAAAAAAAAAACAAGTGAAGAAAGCAATCCTTTTCCAAAGCAATTTTCTTACGGCGGCTCCTCTTGCCAAATGCTCAAAGTGAAATGTGCACACGATGGTTCTTTAGCGGTCGATGTAATGTTTGGTGTCTTCTCCTCCTCTTTCTGGCTTTGTGTATTTATTTTTGGTAAGCTTAGATTTATATAAAGAATATTGTGTTCTTTTTTTAAGCATTGATAAGGTGCCAATGCATTGTTACATTTTTGGTTCACTTTTATAATTTTTTCACTTAAATCCATGATTAAATGTAAAAAAGAGTCCAGTCAACAGCTCAGCGAGTTCATCAGTGTCCAGCAGGAGAAAAACGACATGAAGTGATTCCTCAACTAAATAAAACCCCATTGATCTTGGTTTTCTTCATTCCGACTGACAGAAATGCTCTTCATCACCAGGCAAGAGATGAAATAGTGCATGTGCACGCCAGACTGTTTCTATTCTGTTCATTTTCTTTTTTTTTTCTTCTTTATTCAAATTTCATATCGCAGTGATAAGATCAGTGTTACATTCCCTGAGTTTGTAAAGTCACAAAACAAGAACGTTGACTTCTAAAATACTATCGGCCTAGTTGACTCGCGCACAAACAGAACATTAATGCACTGATCCAAAAGTTTAGATTGTGTTGTTGCTAAAACTTCTTCAACATCTTGAGATTTCAAACCTTCATGAGTTGTTTTCACGCAGAGCACAAAAGAAGATATTTTGAAGAAAGTTGGTAACCGAACAGCAGCGGCACGAATTCACTTCTGTTGAACACAGAACAAAGCAAGTAAGTAGTGCCAACCTTCTTCAAAATATCTTCTGATATGTTTTCAGAAGAAAGCCATCAATACAGCTTTGGAATTACAGGAGGGCGAGTAAATAATGACAGAAAATAGGTGTTGTATTTGTGCTACTTGGAGCACCAAACCGAAGAAAACAATATAAAAGGAATAAAATAACAGAAACCTACTGTGGGGATATTAGATTTCGGTGTTTTTTCATTTCATTCTTTATGGGCCCTAACTGTTTGTCCTATTTTCTTTCGTACATCCAGTTGATATTTACAAACTTTTAAATAGTTCTACCGAACAACCAATTTTCCCGTTTTTATTTTGGTACGTTCTGTCTTTTTGGCACAAAAGGCCACACACTGTTATATTGTCTCTTGGGCCTATTGGTACTGATTACTTCAAAAAGTCAATATATATGTTGGTACCCTTTGTGCTAAGGCGGCAGATTAATGAACGTGTCAAAAGTGGCTATTGATTTTGGTGATAGTTTGCTTTAGTAAATCTCCAGCAAATAGTCATATCTGAAGAATCCCTTGGCATTTGGAGTTGTTGCATATGATTGATGATCACGGGAGATCTCGGTGCGATGGACCGTGCGCTGTCTTTTTAACAAAACAAAACTGTAAACTAATTAGAATGGATATTAATATCCGTAAGTGGGCCGGTGATGTGATCAAGCCAATTACAGGATCTATGAAATAAAATCAGAGGAGTCGCTTGGCGAGAACTGTCGCTGGTGTCATGGCAGCTGGTATTAGCAGTGTGCACTAATAAGGCAACGTTATGTCTACATAATTAATGTGCCCTCTGTGTCTCTTCTCAGCCCGATCAGATGCTACTGTTTGAAAGCCAACCAGCAGCCCTTTACCACTTAGCAAAAAACAAGGTAAAGGTGGACATGTTTTCTTTGCAGGATAAGGCAATATGTTAATATCGATTTTAACATTCGTGTTGAACTGTGGATTCTGATATGTTCCTTTTATATCGATTTTTGCACATCACAAATGTGTCGTTAGTTATTCACAAGCAATTGAACTTAATCAGTTGTTTGAACTTAATCAGAATTTAATCAGTTGTTTTTGGATATATTTATTTTATTCTATTCTATTCTTTTTTATCTTAATTTATTTTGTTTATTATCAAAATTGTTTCTTGTAATTAAAATGGTCGATATTGCCAAGCTCCTATATTTAGTTTTTTTTAAATGTTGTTTATTGTAGCTGTATTACAGTTTTGTCCCAAATATATAAATATAAAACATAAATGTAGCTTTGGGATATAAACTTTTCTGAAAACAAATCTTATCAAATTATACAAACTTCACTTGCCTCAAATGAATTCATATGGCAAATTTTACAAATAAAATATGATAAATACTGGTGCAATTTTTCAAAAATAACTTTTAGAAATAACCCGGAGTACAATATTATTGTAATATTTTTAAGACTTAATATGAAAACCAGATTATGAAATGTTCAGTGATATCACCCAACTTACCGAACGGAAAATCTTTTTCTATGACTGTAAGCATTTCAAGCCAGCAGTTCGACAGAATAAATATATATATTTTTTATTTTTATTTTATTTTTTATTGTTAGTTTATCTTTTTTGGTGCCTTAACTTAAAAATATGTTGAAAAAATTAAAATCTTTTGTTTAGTTTATTTTTTATAATACTTACGATTTAAGTTCACAGATTGTTTTTAAACCATGCTAGTAACTACAACAACGTTTTTCTGAACATGATCCATAAACTTGCTACTAAAACTAAGAATCATATTGCCATCTAAGAAGAAAAATATTTCATCACACCATTGTTCATCTTTCAAACAAGAGCAAGCATCTGTTTTCTTTGATGTTCGCATGTTACTGAATTTAAGAAGCCTGGCATCCATGTGACTTTCGTCCTTGGAGCAGTCTGGGTTCGTGTCAGTCTGAGAGTCCTTGGAAGGTTATATCTCGCTTGCTGGAAGTCCCGTTGTGAGTTTGAGCTGGCGCTTGTAAAAAAGAACACAAACAGGGCTTTCCACGAATTCTGGGGTTGCAATCAAAAGACGTGGAAACCATTAGAGCCTTCATATCAGAATCTCATCCTGACGGTGCCATTCGGTGGAGGAGCAATCCGAGAAACCACATCACGTTTCTTTCGTCTCGACGGTCAGAATGGAAGGCATTCTTCTGTAAGGTGGTCCATATGATGTTTGGTTCCAGTGTTTTCTTTTTCATTCGCCCATATTTGGCCTGTTTAAGAGATATTGCGCTTTCTGTTTCCAAGAGAGCTGATGTGAAATCCTCAATGGGATTCTCACTGTATATTTGTGTTGCTGTAATCTTTTGATGTGCGGATCAAAGCCAGCAGGCTCTTTCCTGGTTTTAGCTTCCTCTAATTGGTTCTTATTTCATTTGATTATACAGGAGACAGTCTTCATCGGGATTCTGTTCTGACACGAACAAGGAAGGAAGTGCTGTTATCACACAGTCACTCGGGGATTATTATCATTACTTTTTGTAGCGCTTTAACAGTTTACCGTCCAGGCATTTAATCAATGTGTTAATTTGCTGTGCATCTTTAGATTTTTGCACAGCCTGTAAACATCGGACAGATTGAACAGCTCAACTGTAATGGATATTGATGCACAAGGGAAGACAGAAACGCAGACGCGGCATTACGGATTCCAGGAACATACAATGTTGCGTAGGAAATTCTGAAAAGAGGGTTTTCGGTAATTTTGGAAATCAGTGGGATTATCTCAAAATGTTTTATTTAAAAAAGCAGAAGGGTTGAAAAACCATGCAAAAACTGTTAAGAATTGATATTAGGATTATTAGTTTGTTTTCGTTTTGTTTGCTTGTCTTTGTTTTGGTGAAATGTAACATATAAAATAAAAAGGAAATGATAATAAAAATATTCAAGCAAAAACCTATGAAGGGTTATCAACAATTATGTGTCTAAAATGACGGGAGACAGGTCACATCAAGCCAAAACGACAAAACACATCCAGCAAAAAACGAGCAAGAAAAAAGAAATCTCCACTTTCAAAAAGGACAAGAAATTTAAGAAAAACAAAGAGGAGAAAAAAACCGGAGGGTTCCTTGTCATGCATAGCAGTTTGGCATCAAAAAAATACCTTCATCCTCAGCACCGTCATTATCAGCTAAATCATCATTCTGTTTCTTTGAAAGAGGACCTAGGATCAAGAATGGAAAAGATGGAGCATACAGAAAATACAAGAGCAAACAAGTCTTCAAAAAGTGCTTCAAAGACACAAAGAACTTCCATTGAAATCCTTAGATTTGAAAGTGATACGGTTTTAAAAAATATAAAAGAAGGGAAGATCTGAGTTTAAAATCAAAGTAAATAGACATTGTTCGTTGATTTATTATTAACTGAAATAACTTCAAATCCAAAATAAGCCTTGTCTAATATTGATCTTGTATTAAACAGGGTTATTAACTCAAACATTTTTCTGATGTTAAAACATCCCATCTTACATGAAAATAATATAAAGCATGTATCTTTCAACCACATTAAATATATTATTACATCAGAGCAGCCAATGCAAAGCGCTGTTATTTTACACAATGCTCATGTGACAGAGGTATGACCTTCCCATGATTATTAAAAAATAATATGAAAAAAATCGGAATCATTTATTTATTTAATATAAATACTCAATATCACATAAAGCTATATTGAGTTTAAGGACAATGCGGAGAAGGGTCACGAATATGTAAAATAACAAAGCAATGTCAAAGGCTGGCGCAGTTTAAGACACAATACATAAACTCACACACACATGCAAACACACACACACACACACACACACACACACACACACACACACACACACACACACACACACACACACACACACACACACACACACACACACACACACACACACACACACACAGCAAGAACATTTAAAATGAGTGAGCGGCAGGTTTCAGAACGCATGCAGGCATATGTGTAAGAAAGAAAGAGGTGATGCAGGGCAGGAAGATTGGGGGATGAAGCAGCACTCTCAGCCAAAAGTCAATCTGTCCATTTAATCAGACAGCTGGGGCCGAAACTCATGACCCACACATTCTAATGGACCAGCACGAGGGATGGATGAGGGATTGTGGGCCGCATTGCGTCCATTTTGTTTCGGAGAACCAGCATGTCATCGGCGGTGGGTCAAGTCTTTCTGCTGTTTTGAGTAGGAGGAAAAATTGTTATTAACATTAAAGTGCCGGTCCATGCTTGTTTCTCTGGAAATTGAATAAATATACATACATTAAAGGCAGACTATATTTAAACGCACCATATGTGGGTCCGATAAATCAGGTCAATCAACAAGCTTAGCTACTGAATACAGGATTTATGATTCATGAGGCAAAATAAACATCTGATTAGATTTAAATGTAAAATGTATAGTCATGACATACGTGAAAATATTCAATCAAAGATGAACATTGAAGAGATTGTTCACACAAAATCAGATTGTTGTCATCGCTTATACACCACCTCGTGTCCTTAAAAACTTGGTATGGCTGTGTCTGCTGTGGCACACGGAAAGGTATTTTGAGAAATGCCCCAGTGGTTTTGTGCTCATATGTGACCAGCTCGATAAAAAAAACAATCTTTTTTGTGATTTACTGTATTCTAAATAAAATAATTCTACATAAGCTAAAGAACATTATGTAAAAATATATTCTTAAAGTTTTTAATGTTGACTGAGTAAGGCAATTTCAAAGATTGAAATTATAGTGAAATTAATGTCTGAAATTTAAATTTGATGCTTATTATCTCAAGCAGGGTCACATATAATCGAAGTCAATGGGGCAATTTTCTATTTTTCTTGAGTGATATCTGCGGCGTTCTGCAGAATTAAGAAGGTCATTCAGATTTGGAATGACATGAGGGTAAGTAATTTATGTAAGAATATTCATTTTTGGTTGAACCGGCCCTTTAAGCATTGTTTTGCATTAAACAAAAGATTGTGCCTAGCTAATATCAATGTATATATTTTTTTCATTTTATATTACATCACTGCTTTAAGTTGTCCAAATTTGTCTTGTTTTCTAAGATAAGTCAACGTCTTTAAGACATGATGAATTCATAAAACAAAAACGTATACAATAACAAGATTTGAGAATCTATCTTTGGTTTATATTTCTTTCCCTTCTGGCAAATTGTTTGGCATAGATCAACGTTTGAGAAATTAATGCAAGACAATTACAAACTTTGCCAGTGGGGTAAAATATACGACCTTTGCAGTGAAATGATGTTTAATTTAATGAATTCGTCTCATGACAATTAAAAATTCCAGATTGGAAATGATTCATTTCACAAAATCACGCCCATTGGCATAAAAATCATTTGAGATTTGTAAAACGAAAGAGAATTCAAAAGGAAAGAAATAATTCCTGTAAGGTGATTGCAGAAGACAAAACATCTCCAACACTTAAATAGAAAACAATAGAGCACGAAACCACTAAATGGCTGTGTCCAATAACACAGCTAGCACAAATAAGCTCACACAATAACATCAACAATAATGAAAATGACCTCAATATCCCTGCCCAGTCGCCTCATAGTTTCTCAGCTTATTACTCAGAAGGATTTTTATCAGCAGATAATTGCTTTCCGAGCCGTCTTCATTATATAGGAAGGAGAACTCCAGCGCCGTCTCTGACACCAGGGCCTGAAGTGAACTGAGCCGGCAGACAGTGAAAAGCAGAGATCAGACCTGACCAAGACCTGGCTTAGACTTAATCTTGCCATCAGTGCAAAACATGTTTGCCAAGACTGACTTTCTCGAGATCTTGAAAAGCTTCGCTGAAGACTCTGAAGTGTTTCCATCAGCCAAGTAAAGGTTGTCGGAACAATCCTCTGTGAAAGAACATTGAGTGTAGGATATCTTTCTGACTGTATCATCTCTCTCGATTACATTCACTAACTAGATTTGCACTTCATAAAGGAAATGCCAGCCATGGCAAAGATGTTTTCGTTGAAGTGAGGTTAAAGATTTGGGTTCGGGAAAATGCTGCATCAGAGCGCATTTCCTCTCTTTACAAAATTACAAAATTGCTCTTACTACAAAACTGAAATTATCGCTCGTCAAAATCTATAAATATCAAAACAGCACTGCCATGCAAGCACCGAAACTTTCCTTCATTTCCTCCAAACATGTTTTTGAAGTATTCTCTTTAAAACGCTCAATTATCTTTGCATGTAAAAGCCCTTCTCATTCTGTAAAAACAGAATGTCTACTTTAATTTTTCACTGAATCAATCCATTATCAGCCCACCTCAAATTTATACCGCCTGTGTCTACATTTGTATGTTTTATGAAGCCCAACAGTGTTCTAAGGTACCAAAGGGCATTTATTCTCCTCGCCAGCCTGTCACGTCATTCTGAGAGGGGTCACTGCCCCCGCTGGAGCCCTCCGTGTGACCTGTACAGCTGGCTTTCACATGTCCCTCGCCCTCTCTCTCTCTCATCCAGGTTTTAGTCTGTTGATCAAAGGCTATAGAGTTCACTGCAAAACCAATGTGTGGGACCTACTATAGCAAAGAGATCTGTTTCTTAAGTTAAATGAACAAAACCAATGCAAGCCAATGGGGACAACGCTAGTCTTGCACCAACATTCTTCAAAACATCTCCTTTATTGTTCCGCAGAACAACAATAGAGAAAAGTCAAGAGGTTTCTTTTTTCGGGTGTACCTAGTTATGAGCCAAGTTCCATAAACCCCATAACATGTTTGGGGCATTTATGCATGCATATTTTTCTACATTTCAGAATAATAATAAAAACCTGGGAACTATGGGAATTACAAATGAAATGAAATTTAAATGTTATATTTGATTATCTCGGTGAATTTGCAGAAATGTTTTCATGTCGTTTTATAAAGTAGCTTGTCAAGGTCTCACGCTGAGATGCTTTTTAAGGAATTTGAAAGAAGTTCCTGTTTGTTGTTTGCTCTTATTAGCAAATCAATTTACAATCAAAATCATACATTTTTAAAAACTTTTATTAAATAAAAAGTCAGTTTTCTCATGAGAAACCATGTTTGTTCAATTATATTTTTATATATCAATCTTTTAGACATTTAGCCGTACACCTTTAAAACAAATGTTTGCTAAAATTATGAGAAATATTTTACTCATATGGTGCCGAAACTTTGACCGGTAGTGTATGTAAATATTCAGTTCCTGGGCTCCTCACGTGTGAGCAACTCCTCGCACATCACTCCATCACTGTCATAACGCGCTAGATTGATTTATCATTGCACGACTCACCGGCTCGGCCTACAAAAGCATTTCCATATCGCCCCTTATGGCGCCATCGATCGCTATTCACCTCTGACTGATAAACTGCTACCTTATGCCCGGGCACTGTTTAATGCAGCGCATCGGTAGGATACACCGGCTGCCGGGACTCCGGGATGCTGACTGAGTAATCGATTGCTCGGAGGTGGACCGAGTTCAGATCGAGCCCATCGACATCCGCGGCATTTGTCAAGCAGCCCTCTTTCAAACTCGGTGTTAAGCAATCACGGGCTTAAACAATCATTAACAAGAGCCATAAGGAGACACCAGATTCTGAAGAGCTGGCATTGATGAGAAACCCAGTGTAAATGTTACAGGAGAGGATAACCGAAGTGCATTAGTATCATGAGTCTTGACTGTGCCCTGCATGGCAGAACGCAATAAGCGCTGATGAGTATAATCACACACTCGGCCCAGATCTTAGCGAGATGTATGTGCGCTCTGCCGGGAGCGCATTTAACTCTATGAGCCGGGGTAATTTACCCACTGAAGCACCTGAGAAAGCTATGGATTTTCTGGATAAATAACTACAGAGCGGGCAACACCTGCGAGACTGTTGCTGATACCTGAAACGTGCTATGCGCAAAGTCAATCTCATTTCCTAAATGTTTGACGGGTCGTGACGTGACAAATCTCAGAATTGTGAAGAGAAGTCGTACATTGGTAGTCCTCCTGTGGTTGATAATGATATGAATTGAAATTAAAGTTTTACATTTCAATTTCTACGTGTTTCAAAAAATTGTTATTAAGTAAAAAAAATCATTAAGTATACACATGAATATGGAAATATATTGTGCCTCCACTCAATCACACTTGGCAGTTTCAGGCCCTGCTAAAACTAAAAGTGAAACTGAGAGCTGACACAATCATGTAATCTATGAACCAACCATGCCAATCAGCTGATCCAAAGGGTCAAATGAGCTAATGTTATTGGTCCCATGTTTATGATGTCAGTTTTTTAAATTGTCTTAAAAAAAGGCTAGAAGTACTCAATTTAATCATTGGTTACACACAAATAAATTAAGATTTTAATTTCTCTTAAAAGTAGTGAGACATTTTTGGAAAATGTATTTTAAAAAAACTATTAAATTAAGTTATTCCAACAATCCATTGTTTGGCGCTCTGCTTTATTGAGAAAAAACTCAACAATAGTTTAAAATGATAAATATGCAGAAAAATATTATCAAAAACATTATATTATATTAGTTTTATTGCATTATTATATAATATTATATATATATATTATTACATATTTATATTATATATCAATTACACAAAAAACTTTCCAATTTGGCCACAATTTATTTAGCAAATTGTTTAGATTGTTCCTGTTCAATTTGATTAACTATAAAAACAAATAAACCCTAAAAAGAAAAAAACAGGCTTCATTTTCTTTTAGTAACACACTATTTTCTTCATTTGTTTCCGGGTGAAAAATCACTCAGATGTGCTGACAGGTTCCATGAGATTCACACAAGGCTTGACAAGTCGTGAGATCGTTAATGAGTGTCTCCCCACCAAACCCACTCGTCAACGTCCACGGGCGAAAACACCTTAAACATCGGCGTAAACAACCAGATTCATAAAAACAAGTGAAGCTGCGGCGCTGTTGTGCGGTGAGTTGTTGTGCATTGATGCTGTTTGTGGGGGTTGCCACAGAATCTGACGCATCTTTTCTTTCTGTTTGACTGGAATGTAAACAGTCCAGACAGATGAGAAATCTAAAGACTAACATCCTGCAGCCACACTCAAGGATGTATACTGGGGCACAGAGAAATACGAGTGCCGACTGGTACAGGGATTTTCACAGATCCCGGCTAAACAAGCCCCGGGCTTGCAAACATGCATCATGTACCTAAAAGCTTCACCAGCCACACAAATACACTTGAGAGAAAGAGAGAGAGAGAATAAAACATCAGATGAACAGGAAAATTAAATGCACGCTATGAAAATTATGTATTTCTGTTATAGGAAATGATGTGTCTCATCTAGGGTTGCCAGATATTGCATGTAATGCATAAATGTCCTGTGTTTGCCAAAAGAGAACCGTGTTGCATGTTAAATTCATGAGATGTATTCTTGACGGAAAATTCATTTGGAGA
Organism: Triplophysa yarkandensis; assembly: GCA_033220385.1. Classification (NCBI taxonomy): domain Eukaryota; kingdom Metazoa; phylum Chordata; class Actinopteri; order Cypriniformes; family Nemacheilidae; genus Triplophysa; species Triplophysa yarkandensis. The sequence goes on along the minus strand of CM065662.1, from coordinate 6,117,704 downwards.
TGATTGATGTGTTTTTCAACATGGTACAAGATTTTTGCATGGTAGAAGCTTGTCATTCTGTAGGACGGTCCACCTGACGCATTAATTTTTAAATATATTGAACTTGATCCAGTATGACCAGCTGCTATTTACCAGCTTGGACCAGAAATACATCTGTTTTGTAAAATATTCCACTTTTAAAACTACCTTGAAATATGTATATATAGTCACAGTTATGTACGGTTTAAATCATTTTTTAAGTTGCCTTTGCAGAACTTCAATATTTGTGTATATCTTACAATATACAATTACAACAGACTTTACAAGAAAGTTATATGTAGGTAAAGCAAAATCAAAGTTTTTATCGCAAGGCACCAACGTATAGCATGCATTTATAGGGATATTTTATTCAATTTTGTCATTGTTTATTCTCCCTAACACCGTATAAAACCTTTACATGACCTTCTTGTACTTTGGAACACAAAATAAGATTTTTGAGAAATGTAATCATGATTTTGAGTTCATTCAATGTCAATGGCATCAGATGTTCTTTAGTTACCAACATTCTTCAAATTATGCAGACGAAGAAAGAAAGTCATACTAATGAAACTTAGTAAATAATAGAAAAATTTTTTGTTCTTTGTTATTCCCATAATATTTGTTTGTGCAATGTGTCTTTTCCTGAGAAAACCAGCTTCAAAGTTTGATTTTAACTATTAATTTTGCTATGATTTTAATCTTTGACCTGGACTTACTCCGTTAATATTAAAGATATCAATCTTATAATCTCACAGAACTTTCCTTACATTGTGTTTGATGATTTCACGTTCAGAAAAGTAAATCCCCAAAAATGACTTTGGCTGCTTTCACAGGAAGAGTCACAAAGGTTGAAATGTCATCTGCCATCAGTGTACATCAGACGGCGCAGTCTAAAAAAATCAAGAGTGTTCTTTATTGTCCTTAGAGGAAAACTGAGAATGCCCCTTGTTTTCCTCAGCCGTATCTGGCAGCCCGGGCATCTGCGCTGTTTATTTATTCATCCATCTCCTCTGACGGCTTATATTATTGCATTAGGGGAGTTTCTCCGTGAGGAATTACATTGTGTTTCCAGCAGGCGCTGTCAGGCAGTGCAGACGTCAGCTTCTCATGTGGCAGTCGTGTCAAACGAGCATCCGCCCCAGTCGCACAGCACCACTGTACTACATGACAAGCCCGCGCACCCCCTCCCATTCTTTCTCGGTGTGGTTCACAATGTTCCCTAAATCAGGCAAAAGACGAGGAGAGCGTAGCATCTTAGATCAATCTGCTTACAAATGCAATCCGAGCCGTATTCCAACAGTATGAATATTTCATAATGCATCACAATGGCAGCCCGAAGTAATACGCCTTAAAACTGCATGTGTGGGATATACATTCAACATGACAAACCTCAAAATAATCAAAGCACATGCTTAAATATATGGAAAAGTGCCATACTAAGTCTGGAGAGACTTGAGCGATGACAATCCAAATAATTGAATCAGAGCAGATATGAAAAACTGAGAAGTGATTCGCAAAGATAAATCACGTTTGCTGACAAATCGCCAGTAAAATCTTTACAAATACATGATAAATATTTTATCAACAAACCAATTTCTTCAAGATTCCCCCGTGAATATGTTCTCCCCTGATTTGCAAGAGCTAGCCGGAGGCCATTGGATTTTCGCACGACGCCAAAACCCCAGCATCCCAATATCCAGAACCGTGAGCATTGGATGACTTTTTCTGAGAGCCCCCGCCGAGAGCAAGTGGACCAAAATGTCACGGTGGCCCTCGGATTATAAGGTGATGCTCATTAGAGAGAGAGAATGACAGGACTTAAAGGCAGGTAACATTTGTGAGGAGGGATTTCATTATGAACTGTCAAAGCCATGAGAGTCGACATGGAGAGATGACAAAGATTGTAATGAGCCAGCCACCCATCAGGGAATGTGGAGAAGTCCACGGGAGGAATCAGATGGAGTCCAGGACATCACATTCGACTTACGCTGAATTTTTATATGTATGCATTTATATCACATACTTATAAAGTCGGTTACAGTGACCTGCACCGAGTCGCATCTATAGAAAAATGTATAATGGCAGTTAAATATCTGGGCAAATTAAAAAATAATCAAGCTTGGTCAATATCACAAAAATAAACAGTTCAATTAACTTATATTTATATAAAATATATAAAATCTTTTAAACACATTAAACAATTTCACATTAAACAAAGACTTTTTTAAAAATCCAAATGTCATTTCTTTAAAATGTACAAATATTTATTTGAGATTGTGTAATGAAAAATGTATTTATTTAACAAATATATAGTTGTAATGCACACCTAATATTTTGGTGTATTCTATAAGAAATATTTAAATCTTAATTACAAATTTTTTAAATTAAACAGTATATATAATTGATTAAGGTATTGATCTTTGAATGCAAGGTTATAGATCCTTAAAGTGATGGTTGACCTGAAACTGCAATTGCTCTCTCGCCATATCAAATCTGTATGACTTGCAATGATTTTCAGAACAAAAATTATGATATTTTGAAGAATGTTCCTTTACTTTGGTTATGTGTCTATACAATGTCAGGGAATGAATGCCACACTGATGTTCGGTTACCGACATTCTTCAAAATATCTTTTTTGTTATGCAGAAGAAAGAAACTGGTATTGATTTAAAATGCCAAGAAGGTGCGTAAATAGTGACATTATTTTGTCACTTTAATTATAATAATTGTGTTCCGAACTATTTTGGGGAGTCAAACTACGATTCCTGCAGAGATGACTATAAACCTGCATCAACACCTGTATGTAATTTTAAAGTATTCCTGAAGACCTCGATTAAATACGTCAGGTGTGATACCCCTATTTTTAACACATTTCTGCAAACGGGATGTTTTCATCACTATATGGGTCCCATCATAACATGCTTGAGCACAATCTTGTTGTCAATAGCTTCATTTGCACCCGCGGTGTGCAGGTGGATCTTAAAGTCATCTTCCATCCGTAGGTTATAAATGAACGTAAGCATACATCTAACATCGGGCCGTGTCTTTCAGACTGCCGCCAGAGAGGTGACTTCATGGTAACTGGCCTCCGGGTGACTGACAGATTCAAATTCAGTGATAAAAAGAGAGATAATGCAATAAAATATCACTATGCAGAATTAATTCATATCATGGCAAGTCCAGCGAGTCAGAAACAGTGACCCAGAGTCAACAGGAGCGGTGCGAGGAGATAGCTAGCAGGTTTTGATTAAGGCTATTCAAAATGTACCCTTGACTTCGGCCCCAGAGGATTGTGGGGGAATAAAGTCGGCCTGTGAAAGCTTGAAGGCCTTCTCTCTACAGAACTGCTGAAAGGCATAAAGTTATTACCCATTCTGTAAGCGTACACAGACAGAACACTGTCAAATTCAACTTTTTATACAGCTATTGTTTTAGAGAAACGCAGAGACTGTTTTTAACAAATCTCGGGTTCCTGCAGTGTAGAAAAATCATTTATATGATCAATAATATATCATATAAAGATGTAAGCGTTAATAGAAGACATTTTAGTTTATGTTTTATCTTGCACCATTTTTGTCATTTTTGATATGATCAGAGAAATCCTTTGCTTTGCTTTATCTTTGCCTTGACTTTGAATGTCGTAAACTCTTACTGGTCTCTTCATTCAAGTCTGGTGTGATCCCAGCATGGTAGGTCAGGACATTATAATAAAGACTGGGATAAACTATAAATATAAACAGCATTTTATTTTTACCTTACTGAGACTTACACTAGGACATGTCATCCATATTATAATCTTATAAAATGGCTTCTTTCAAATAGCTATGTATAGCTATGTAATATCTTTTAAATAATACTCAGACACCGTAGAGTTCACAAACTACTTGTAAACCCTTCACTGCAAGTACATCTGCATACTTTCTATTAGAAGTTTTGTTTCAAAAGATAGAAAAATGGATGAACAGAACAATATGCAATGCATCTGAAATGGCCATCGTCTGCATGTGATGTTTTACTTCTGAGATGCCTTAAAAATCTTCTTTACTCTGTCAATAGTCAAAAATCTGATGCGTGTGTTCAATGTTTAGATATTAAAAACAGATCTAGTTATTTCCAGCGCTGCTTTAAAACATATTGTTGTTAATCAAACTACACTCAAATTGTGCTGTTTTTAATAACTCGCCAGAACTGTTCTGTTAATATTTAAAAAAGCAAAAGGTCAGAGACGATGTGTGTAAAAGATCAATTGTGACTAATCTTAAAGTAACGGCAGCAATTTTGTAGAGGAATAGATCTTCCTATTGGACAGCTACTCTGAGCCCATCACATAAACGTATGTTTTTTCCCCCATATTAAACTCTGTTCATTATCATCTTATAGATTCTCACAATAACACCGAATATTATCAAGATGTGAAATGACGCACATGTTTATGGCTGACCAATCAACATCAATCTTTGACTTATTAAAATTGTGTACAAACCACAGACACCCAGAGCATCTGGGCTTTACCAACACCACATATGAACACATATGAATGATTTGTGAAAACAATTTGTCCTTAATTTTAGAAGTTTACATTATCCATCTGCCCTACATTTAATTGACATTTCTACCCCAAAATAAAAGTGTGCCTTCATTTACTCACCCTCCTGGCATTTTTTATAATGTATATAGGTATATAACTTTTTTGCGGAACACAAAAGAAGATATTTCGAATAATGTCGCTAATTAAACAGCAGTGACACTCAATAGCTTCCACTGTATTGGAACAACATTACTGCAAGTGATTGGCAAGTGAATTAATGAAGTTACCAACAGTCTTTAAAATATTTTATATTGTGTTCCGCAAAAAAAGTTATACAGGTTTAAAAATGAGGAAAGTGTGAATAAATTATGACAGAATAGTGCTTTAATGCTTTTTAAAGTAAAAAAGTCTTTTTTCACAGTGTACATAAGAAAGTTATTAAAGTTTGCCATTCTTCAACTAAATTGAAACAAACAGAAATAAGTAAATTAATGTCACATTGAAAATTTAACAATAAGAAATATGAAACTAAAATCTTATTATAATATTTTTAAAATACATTTTAAAAAAAAACTAAATGGATACACTATAATAATTCTGCTATAGATCAACAGCATTGCCACATTTAATGAAACTATACAAGTCAGTCATCTCAGGCAATCTAAAATTCCCACTTCCTAATATGATCTCACCTTGACACACACCTCTCTGCACGAGCTAACAATTTCAGAAATTCATTTTTGCTACACATTCGAACTTCACCTGAGAAATGAAGGCAAGCGTCAAACCCAGACCGGCACAAACCCGTCAGTACTTTCAGAAAGACTGGCCCCTGATCTCATTACCGTACGTTACACATGGCACTTGACATCTTCTAAGCGAACAGTGATTTGATCTATGTGTTAATAGGGTCAGAGAGCAGTCCGTACATGAGCGAGACAGACAGCGCGGCTGAAAACGGCTGGCACTTCTGATTAAAGCTAACCCGGCACTTGGAGGAACCCGTCCTGTACCCGCAAAACCAAATAAAAACACAAGTCTCGATGCCCGAGGTGTGCGGTTTTAGGAGGTGTCGAGAGTGGCGGGTGTTCGCGAGCGCCGTTTGAAGAAGTTTCCTGTGCGAGTGAGCCAGCAAACGGGCTAATTTGAGACCGTATTATATTTCCCCACGATTTCAATTTCAAAGTGCTGCATTAGCGAGCAGCGGGGATGAAAGGCTCCGAGAGCATTCTCTGCGCCGACAACGCCATCAACATCCTTCAAGCCCAGGCCCCTCATCAACAGCAGCGTGTCAGCAGAATTATACAGCCTCTCTCTTCACAAATGAGCTCAAACGTCGACCGCTATCCCCTATGTTCACCGGGGGATGCCTTTGATAGCAACCAGCAAATTACAAAAAAATTTGAATCAATAATTCATTTTCCGGCCCTTTTCTGCACATGGCTGGAGAAAACTCACGAAGGGCGGGCAGATAAACACGTTATGCATTCAAATCTTTGGGAATGGAGTTTACACAAATACATATGGAGGATGTACATCTCACTTTTAAATGAACGAATGTGTAACGGTTGTAATGTAAGCAAGTTACCGCAGAGAGACTGAGTTCATATATAAATCACAGAGAAATTTGTTTCAACTCAAATCCTCTTACACTTCATATTTATGCTTTTAAATTGGAATCCATAAGGACACCGATTTATTGGTAATCTATAAGTGATTGAGACCCACGACCTGATATCACGTGCACCGCCGTAGCTCCAGGAACACAGATGTTTCACCAAGTAAAGTTTGAAACAGTCATCAACTTGAAAGCAAGCCCTGTCAACGAGGATGCATTACCAGGAACAGAAGGTTAAACATGAGCTTTCATTTTTGCCTGACAGACAAGAGCATTAGAAGAACAGAAAAAACTCCCAGAGGTGGTTTAAATCTAAATCTACAGCCGGGCGGATGAAAGCACAACACAGGACTGCGGTGTTGACGTCTGTCTGCCTCGCCAAGCCTGAAACTAAATCCCTCTGTAAGTTTCAAGAGAAAAACTCAAATGTAACAACTGATATTTCACAATGCAGGAGCGGAAGAATATGTAAAAACACATCCAAGGGGAAGCAGGGAAAAATTAAGGGAAAATCGATAGCTCCCGCAGTGAAGTTACGGCGGCTTTGTGAGGTTCAGACAGCTCAACACATGATCAATGAAGAAAACCTACAGATTGGTTTCCATGCTGAACATCACATCTACATATATATATATATTTATTTATTTATATTTATATATATATTAACAAATTATGTATAATATATTAATATAAAATGTTAATATTAGGATTGTCGAGTCACTAATAATATCTAAAATACGTCTGTGTATTGTGCATATTCATTTTGTAAACACAAAGACACTCTAATAATTAACTTAAATTAAATTTAAATGTATTTATTTTATTTTACACACACACACACGCACGCACGCACGCACGCACGCACACACACACACACACACACACACTTTCTTGAATATATATATATACACACACACACACACACACACACACACACACACACACACACACACACACACACACACACACACACACACACACACACACACACACACACACACACACACACACACACACACACACACACACACACACACACACATACACACTTTCTTGAATATATATATACACACACACACACACACACACACACACACACACTTTCTTGAATATATATATACACACACACACACACACACACACACACACACTTTCTTGAATATATACATATACACATGCATGTGTTCATAAATACAAAATGAATATGCCAAGTAAACATATATATTTTACGCACATATGGATTAATCCCGATTTATCATTACATGGCCTTATTAATATATAATATTGTGTATATGTAGGCACATACATGCACCACAAATATGTTCTATCTATTATATATTGCTATCTAGAGGATAAAAGCTTCTATGACTCCGTAGTGTTGCATTGTGGGCCAGAAAAGCTTCTTGCTTTCATGCTTTTAAGCCGTTCCAGCATTTACTTGAGGATTAATACCAGGCTGGAGGGAATGAGATAAAACTGACGTATGTATGCAGACATGCATAGTAAATCAGACGGCCTTGAGGAAAAATAACGTCAGTTATGTCCTAGTCTTACTAAGCCCGCATAAACACAAACATGAAGGAGAAATAACAATACAAATAAAAGATGAAATTCATCACAAAACCAGTTCATGTTTGCATTCGGAAATATGCAATCGGGTTTGCAACCTTTACACCGGCGAACACGATTTTCTAGAGACTTATACTAGACGAGACGGATGAATGCTAGAACATGACACTAAACATGTCTTTAAAAGACACTCTCAGTGTACTGTCGCTCTCTGTTACCGTGAAATCACAAAAGGCACTACAATAAAACCTATCGGTCATACTTCTAAAGTTTATTCTTTAAATCAACAGAAACGGCCATCAGGATTTCAGGACATCCCTTGCCATTTAAACCCCTTTGCAAATATAATACATATTTGATACATATAATATATTTGATCCATACGAATGACATACATACTGTTTTGATATTAATGCTCGAGTCGGAGTGTGATGGCGATTTATATCATTTGTACAACAGTTTCAATATCTTTAAACCCTGCGATATTTCAGTGCGGTAAACCCGTTAAACAAGCCTTAGTAACTTATGTACACCGTCTCCTTCATCAAATAAATACAGTGAAGGTAAAGGGATAAATTGTGTTTGTGCGCATAATAAAGTGTGTTTGTGCGCGTGAATGAATGTTTGCGTCATTTGATTGTAAACGTGTGTGTGAATTGCTTGAGAATTGAAGACAGAGACAACTCGCAGAGAATGCGTTTCCACTTTCCACTGTTTAATATAATGCAATGGCCCATGGGTATGGAAAGCCTTGTTTTGTTTCTCGTTTTTTGATTTCAATAATATGAAACATGACTTAAGAAATCTTTTCATTTTAGGCATTAAAACTTTTAATGAAAATGTAGAACCATATTTTAAAAATATCAAATCTCATTAATGTAACTCTCTGAAAATGTAAATGCTACAACAACTTTTTTTTTAATGAAAGATGGCCTGAAGCAATTTTTATTCATTACTCATAATAATTCATTAATGAGTCATATTTCTTAAAATAACGAATATTTTTGGGGCAAAGTATATTGTATAATAAAGTGTATGTTAATAACTATTGCGGTAATGGTAACAATATTGTTGTGCACACAGTACGGCAAGAGAATAGTAACCTATTAACTACAGAAATAGTGTGTTAAAGGAAGAGTTTACCAAAAAATGCAAACGTTGGTGTGAATTACTCTCTATCAAGTTGTTCCAAAACTGTTAAATGTCTTTGTTCCGTTGAACACAATGATATTTAGAAACAAGAGACATTTCTGGTGCACCATTGACTTCCATAGTATGAAAAATGTAAATATCAATCATGAGTGTTACAGAACTGTTTTCCTCAATTGTTCTTATATGTTTATTTCTGCTGTAGAAGTTAAGGATGCTCCAAATTGCATTTGCAGACATTATTTTAAATATCTTTCTTTGTGATCAGCAGAACAAAATATGTATACAGGTTTGGAACACCTTCAATTTTCATTTTTGACATCACAATCTAATCCTGGTATTTGAAAGGCAACGAACCCAAATGCAAAGAACTGTCTGAGTATGCATGGGTGCATGTAAACAGTTTTTTTATATTATGGAAGATAAGTTCTTTAATCAATAATCTTTAATTGCTCTTATTTTATGTTAATATTTTCTATTGATTACAATTATATAACAGTAATAGTCACTGCTGTTATTCTGAAATCTTAAGCCACATGGCCTCAAACCAGCCATCAGGATTTAAGAACATCCCGTTACCATTTAACCCCCGGTTAAAAGCAATAATTTATTCACAAACCCAACCAATATCCGTCTCCTCCCATGATGCTTTGTACAAACGTCCTGCAGTCTTGGCTCTCATTGGCAATTTCCAGAGGTAACCGCCCACACACCTCTACCCCAGTAAAGGCTAATGAACTAGTAAATTAGACCCAGAAAGCTTTAATTAGTATCAAAGTATGCCAAACTAAAATCTGGCCATTTATCTGTTCACCTCTAACCTCATCTTTTTGATGACTCGAATAGAGTGCGCCAATAAAAGACAAAAGGAAAATGAATATAGATTTTCACACTCAAGTGGCCGATGCGAATGATTAAGTAGTTCATCACAAGAAAATGTAGAATTCTTCCCACGGAGGAATCGACCTGTCCTATAGATACATTAAAAAGCTGGCAGGAAATCGTTGAGCATACGCGTAGATATGGATCGCGCGGAGGATGTCGAACAATTGATCATAATTTCTAAGGGCTTGTACCGACGATGGAGGAAACTGCCGTGGCGCGCTTAAGAGCTCACAAATTCAGAAATGCATTACACAAAATGTTATGTTCGCTTCTATTCTCATTACACACAATTCAACACAACTATACTGTACACGCCGTGACAAGCGGTTTTCATAAGCATAAGAACAATGCCACAACAATCACGCCACACACATCCCACACAGAAGAACAGGTAAGTTCACGGTTGCCATGGAAGCATACTTCACATGCCAACTCAATAACCCCTTTTATTTTCCTTTTTGGTTAATGTACCAGGTCGAATAAGAGGCGAATCCTAAAACCCATCTAAATCTTGCTTCTTCATGTTTGCAGTGGCAATGTAGTTTTATTAAAGCCATTGAAAAACAAACAGAAAGGGAAAATGTCAGAGTAAAATAAAGTGAGTCAACTGGTCAACGAAGAGCAAGGTTTTGGGCTTTGCGTCACCCTTTCGGCTCTGTTTAAGCACACGCTGACCATGTGAAACGCATCAGGGTTTGGTTGGAGGGGTTTACGTCTCAGCGAGCATCTGAGTTTGTCTGAAGGAGAAGCTGAGACAGCCTAGACCTCCGACCACCCCCCGCGGCGACACACATACTGTCGACTAGCACACAATTACGCAGCAATTACAACACTGCAAACAACACAAGACTGCTGACACTAATAGCATTCTTTCTAAGTGTACTCAAGAGGAACCATACAAATACAAAACATCCCAGAATGTATGAAAAACTAATAAATTGTATTCAAACATTTTAGAACCGGATGATTTTTAACCTAAAAGCGCTGCCTAATAAGCGCAAAATAAGTGCAAAGGGTGATAACTTATTTAGTAATATTTATGTTAAATTTCCCTGTGATTGATTATTTTATCCCTTAAAAGTCATTTTTAAGATTAACTTGAACGTAAAATATTTCTACACAATAAAAATAACATTCTTAGAATTATAACATTGGAATCGTCTAAGATCAAATTAAAAATCTGAAATCATAGTAAAATGAATGAGTAAAATCCAACTTTAATGATCATTTCTTCAAAATTCAATATTCAGTTTTGAGCTTTTTTTTACACGCAGGGTCATACATGTATAGTTGATGGTGAATGATTAATGTCTTCGTCTGAAAATAATGTGTCTGTGCGTTAAAATAAATGTAATGTATAGCTCAATTAATTATACACAAATACATGAATTTGCAAATTAGCTCCATCTTCATGCAAACGGAACTCAGCAGGTCAAGATGCTGCTAAACTGAAAGTAAAACTAAAAGCTGACAAGCAGTGTGGAGATCATCTCAGCTCAAATTAATGAGCCATCCTAACATATCTACGACATCCATGTGATCAGATGGGTTAATGTAATTAGTTAAAGATTTATGACAATATTAACCAAGGGCAGTGTCAAACTTTATCAACAAAATCCTCAAAAAATGCATTTAAATTAAACTTATAAACAACATTAAAAACTAGATATTTATTAAGGGGGTAACATTTATGACATTTTGATGTATATTTATTATATTTTTTAACCAAATTTCTCTACACAGATTAGATATATCCTAAGCAGCCGTGTTTACTTATATAAAATATCACATCTTGCTTCTTTTTATTTCGTTCGGATATGTGAACTTTATTCACCTACCCACTTTTCACACCACTTAAAATCTTAGCATTTTATCTTCTATTTGCTCTTCCTCCCTTGGGGTTTGAAAACAGGCGTGTTGAGCTACTTCTAGTTCACAGGCTAACAAGTCTCCCTCACTGTTCCGCGAGAGACTTGGTTTTACTGAAATTCCCAATTAACCGGTATAGACGTCTTTCCCTGGAGACTGGAGTCTGTACGGCTCTGTAACCTCTCCCCAAATGGAAGTGCTTAGAAATCTTAAGCAACTTAATGTAGATCAACTCCCATTGGAGCCAAAGGCCAATGTCAAACTTATTCACTCTCCGGTACTCTTTCATACCCGACTCTGGTATTGTACAGGTACTCTTACCTTACATAAGACATTTATATAATGCGACTACCACTGTTTTGAAAGAAGACGACTTTAGAAACGCTCTCGATAAAACCGAAGTTTCCCAAAGACCTGTCCCCATTTATGAAGTCATAAACCTGTAACCAATCACATGAACTGATTTGAATTTTAAATTATACACACGAGAGTAGAAATGTCATTTTGATGGTCCAATATTGAGGGATAATTTATCAACCATGAAAGACTGCTTTCGAAACGATTGAAAACAAATAAAAACGTAACACAACAGCCAAATAATGCAACACGTAACATTGAGTTTTCCTTCGTGTGAATGAAGTCCCAAAAGTTAAAACGGCTTATTAACTTTTTGTACCTTGCTCACAGGGGAAGGCTGATGACCGAAATGCATCAGTGGGCGGTCTTTCAACTCTTTTCAATGTCCGACTGTGATTACCATCAATGTGAATAAAGGCTTTTAACATTTTGTACCAAAAGAAGTGCCCTGGAAAGTTTTTGAAATACTAAAACCCAGATTTGCTCTGGGATTACTTCACAAAGTCTGATCGGAAGCAGCACTTGAGGTCATTCTCACCGACGTTCGATCATGCATGAACATTGCTCGTGTGTTACACGTGCACACCGTATGTGCATGTGTGCTTGTCTACTTCTATGTGTTACTAAAGATAAACGTACGCTCATGTATATACACGTCTGCCCAAATCGGGCTTCTCCGATTGGTAGAAAAGTGCTCCAGTACACAGTTTATCCTCACACATGATCATACATCACACATGGCCATTACGCCATCTCTCATTTTCTCCATTTATCCCCTCTCATCATGAGCAAGAGCAAAGACAAGAGAGAGCTTAAAACGAGCCTGAAATTCCCATTAAATGCTAATCTCCTCCCAGTCGCTCCGTCCTCGGCCCCTCACACAGACTCACAGACAAAGAAGTCTGAGAGCAGAATAAATTGCAGCACATAGCCAGAGCAATTCAAACTTTAATAAGAAGTATATTAAGTCCAATATTACACATTATAAGTGAGTGTCTTACGCCATTGCCATGCAAATTACGCCGGGGCCACTCAAATTGGAAGTGTCAGATAAAACAAATTATGAAAATTGTAATTCGGTTAATGTAATTTCAAAACAATCCACACGCACGGTGGCGGTGCCAACAGCATGAGCTAAACAAAGAAAGTTAAGAGCCCGTTTGGGTGGTCCGTGATTTTGATGAATGGCTAACAATGCGAACCGCGATGAAAATTTGTAGGAATTTCATTGGGAAAATGCTTAAACATGAATCCTGAAAAATCTTTAAGAAACATGTTTGACGGATTTGTGTTTGCAAAATGGCTAACGGTTGCAAACGGCATTGGGCAATGGGGAACGAGACGTGACAAAATATAGAAAAGGCTGTACACTTTTATCAGATCATAAGCATTCATGATTTATAGTTCTTAAAACCATCAAACAGAAGGTGAAAATTAATATCACGCATTATAGGAATAGACTACTCCATTGGTTGTAGTTGTTAAGACATACAGAACATATCAACTCCTATACTCAAGACTCTTATTGACAGCTGAAAAACTTTGTTGTAGTTCACCCATGAAAGGTTTGATAGTGCTACTCAAGAAGCTATTAAAAGTGCTATATACTGATACTGTGACATCATCACAAAAGCTTGGAGGGAGAGCGCTACCTGCTGCGTTTCACTTAAAAAGCAAAAACCCAACAAGGTTGTAAAACGACGAGCCTGTTGTGTATCAAGCAGTTTACCCAGCTGCAACAAACTGAGATGATCTAAACAAAGTCATCTCAGACTGACAGCTGCGAGAAAGAGCAAAAAAAAAAAAATGTGAAAGAACCTGACAGTTTCAGACCATTCCAAGAGAGCAGTGGATATTTTTGACTTTTAACTTCTGTTTAGTCTAATGCATTGCATTAGACCGGCGTTTTATGTTAACATCAGCAAAAATATTTCGCTTACATCATTAACTATAACATTCAGCCTGCGAAGTAAAGTATCTTAATGGAATAACATTTAAATTAGGCCAAAGTCTCTAATTGCTATGTTGTATTGTACAATAGGTGGTTTGTCAGTATTTCTGTGGCACAGAATAGCATAAATATGCTTTGAGTCTTTAAACACCCATAAACATGGTCATTTAGGGATAGAAAAGGTGGAGGCCTTTGAATTAGGATCTGCTACATTAAGTGATCATTTAGAGAACGCATCCTTCATTTACATTATCCCTAAATGCTGTTGTACAAACATGACACTAATTGTAATTACTAATTATATTCATTCTGCAACAGTGTAATTACAGGCAATTTTTACGCTTATCAGGTTAATGCAAAGGAAATGCATGCACTTACACGGCAGTTTTAATGCACCGAGAAGAAATTAACTAGATTTACATTTTTACAACTGGGTGTGCTGAACAGACAACAAATCCGTACTTGCAATATGATAGTTTCAGGTGTGAACCAAGATAAAGATATTTGGAAGAATGCTTGTAACTGTAAGTTCTTGGACCCCATTAACTACCACCGTAGGAAAAATAATTTTCTAATGTTGAACACAATTAGATATTTTGAAGAATGTAGGAAATTCCAGGGTCCCTTTGACTATAATATTTCTGTTTTCCTACCACGGTAGTCATTGGAGTCAACAAACTGTTTGGGGACAAGTATATGTAACATATCTCTCTGTGTTTAACCAAACAACGAAAAGTGTACAGATTTGAAACAACTAGAGAGTGAGTATTTCACAACAGAATTGTATTATTTCCCTTTAATGTACTCAGCAATGGATGTTTAGACTTCCCAATAAAGCATAAAATCAACATTATTCAGTATACTATACATAGCTCTGTAAATCAGCAAATAGGTTTTCCTCCTACATTTATTTGCACCAGCTAAAACTATATATATATATATATATATATATATATATATATATATATATATATATATATATATATATATATATATATATATATATATATATATATTTATATATGAATATACCCCCACCTCAACTTTATTGCACTAGTGATGACTATACATATACGTGCATTCATATATATGCAGCATTCATCTCCAGACGCTGATGAAACCGATTTCCATTTCTTAACTGTCTTTGGTAGACAGATGTTTCAAGGAGAACCATTTTCAGAAAGAGTTTGAAATGAAGCATTTGCACAAATGCTATATCTTACAGCAACACCAAATGAACAAAAAAACAACATTAAAACTTGATTTCAACCATACACTGCAAAATGAAAAGAACCAGTACATTTTCTGTTTATTTTATGGACATATCTGTTAATGCTTAAATGTAATTTAAAGCATTGTTAAGTGTACAACTCTTTTGTATATGGAAAATTCCTTACAATTCCTTAAAACATTCCTTAAAATGTTAATACAGTTTATTGTGCCATATTTTCAAAGATTTTTTTAGAGAGCCGGGGGACTTTAAAGCAATAAGGGCCTTTACGATGTGTTGTAATGTAAAGTATATGTATGAAGGTGCAATGGAGTGTGATCGATCACAATGTTCAGTGATGGTGAATAAAACCAAGTATGTTCACACAACCATATCGTACGGCTTTAAAAGACTCCTTGCGTAATGCTGTGATGCTATTTTTGGTCCGTGTAAGCAATGAATACATGACTGTATGTTTATATGGTTAGGAGTGGGTAGGTTTAGGGTATTGGGAGAACCAAGAAACAAAGAATGTTAATGCCTAGAGACGGCAACTTCTCAGAAACATCCTCAAGTGGATCCTTGTGTGTATTGCACGATTTGGCTTGTAACCTTAGTTTCTGCTACACTTCTAAATATTTAAATCAAATCTATAAGAAATAAACAGCGCATAATGCTTATTATAATCCTCCAGGTTGATTTCCATCCCGTACAGTAGCTGTGACATCTACATATGCCTAATGTTCTCAGCCCACGCTACAATATAATTAAGATTATCATTCTGCCAGATGAAAAATGCCTCTTTAAACACCGCACAGCCCAGCCAGGTGTAATGGAAATATTGTCTACTCATCATTCATAAAAGCTCATTGCATTCAGCTGGATAATTATAACAACCCACACTGATGTTTTTGGCTATAGAAGGTAAAGGCAAGTGATGCCGCCTTTGTGTGAGAAATGTCATTGGGGTATACACCAGGCCTGGCCTCCAACCAGAGCCGTTGGTAGAGAGCATCCGCCGATGCTGTGAATAAACTGTTCCATTCCAGAGTTGGCGTGACTCTCTCTCTCTCGGCGACTCTGAGTCCACCCTGACCCCACACCAGATATAAGCCGTTCACAGAATAAGAGTGATAATAAAGTGATTTTCTTTTGCAAGACAGGACAGAGAAAGTCAGAGTTAGGCCTTTCACTTTGCTACCTTGGAGTTTAACTTGCTGAATTATGAAGCAATATTACATCAGTTTAAACACCCGTCTGGCTTGACCGTGTATTCTCAATCAGCGGCTGTCTTGACCGTAGTCATACATATCAGGCTAAAGTAATAAAACAAATCAACCACAACACAGTTTGTAAATAGTGGAGTGACGTGTGGCCTAGAGCCGTGCGGCACCCGGGGAACAGTTAAATATTTTGTTTATAATAAAAAGTTGGGGTATATAACAACATATAAAAAATAATTGTTTGTGAAATACAAATAGTGTCAATTATTTGGGAGTGACTTAAATGGCAGAGGACAATTTATTTATGATTTTGGCTTTAATATCAGCTGTCTGAACCATTACATTAAAGCTTTCCCTTATAAAAGAGAAAGTTTTACTATCACGGTTACGTTAACTCACATGTATTCAAATCATTATTTTTTGCACCTATTTATTTGTTAGTTTGTGCATGCATGATTTAATAATTACTCATACCAAAAATAACCTTATCATCTTTACATTTGAACTGCTTTGAGATGTTTGGCCAACTAATGTGCATCATCGAAACTGGCCATACGTTTTCTGCACTCAACGCAGAATTGTTCCACACATTTAATCGAGCATATCTGTTGTCTTCGTGTACACTTTTGTCTATGTCTATATACTTTCTAGTAAAATGTGATTCAGAGTGTGAAAACAGATTAAGGAAACTTTGCTTCTGCACATAAGTTAAGACACTATTGAAGGTATGGCTTTTTGGTCAAGTTAAACACAATGCAAAAGAGCTTGTTTAAGCAGCTTGAAACCCCTTTAATTTATATAAATATTTAAACATTTTATAATGTGTATAATTGTATTATATTTTTATCTGATATTTTCTTACATTTAATTTCCATGACTTGATAGTTTTTTGACTTAACAATTAATTCTGAGTCCTAATTAAGCACAAACTAAGAAATAAAAAAGCGGTGCAGAGATATGTTGCATTTGTGTTAGAAGAAAGCACAAATAAATTGACAACTTGAATGGTTAAATATTGTTGATGTTTTTCTCTACATGCTGGCAGGTTTATAAAAAACATAAAAGTCCAATATAAGGAATGAAACTAAAGTAAACAGTTGCTTTAATGCTTGCATAAGGATTGGATGTTACCTTGACTTATCGAGAAATTGCAATAAAGGATTGTAAATTAAATTATGTTTATGATTTATTTATTTAGTTGTATAAAGCAATTAACAGTAAATGCTTTGAAAAGACTAAAGATTACGTATCAAACAATATTGAATTATTCTTCATCAATTCAGATAGTTGATTTAATCTGTTCACATAAACTAAACATGATGGTTCACCTGAAACAAAAGTGTTACATTTTACATTGGATTTATGTTATTGAAATGATTGAAAATTCTATATGCAATTGAAATATGTAAGTTTTAACTTTAAAGGTTTAATATATATTTAAGTGCAGTACAATAAAATGGATATCAGTGGAGTAATGAAGCGCAGTTATAAAAGGTTTCTCGGATCCTGGCGAGTCTGTCAGATTCAGGGAGCTCTGGTCTGTGACGGGTCACAAGGACGAAAATTTGTTTAAGAGGTTTTGACACATCCCGCTTCAGGGCTTGTTGTTAAGGTCACCTTTGCAAGCATCTCATTGCATAACCTTTTGAAGATCCTCATGTTTTGTGACTGTTTTTCATGGAGGCTCCATGTAACACACATGTTGTGCAAATTTGTGAATCCGGAGGGCTCTGGGGGGGGGTAAGAGAAACAGTCCATACAAAATATAAAAGAAATCCTGTCCTCTTGCCATTTTATGTATAAAGAAATGACTTAGACTCAAAGTCCTAAGCATGTGCATTTTATCTTATGCTTCTATGGGAAAACAAGACTGAAATATAAGCCGCTATTCAAGAATAATTGTTCGCTTAGAATTGGCTATAAATGAACATTAAAAGCATGTAGAAACAAAAATCTACATCATCTGAAATCAAAACCTCTTTTTGCATGTCTCATGACCAAATGTCCATTTGTCAAGGATGCCAAAATGCAGGTAGCAGAAAATTATAAGTGAAGAAATGTCACCATCAATCATCTAACTTCAGAAAACATATGATCCGATTCTATAATGCTTCTATCATTTCTTACAAGACTAATTTACTCCCATTGACAGAAAAGAATGCAGACAACATGCTTTAAGATTTCTCACTTTATCAAGGTAAGAAAGTAAGTCCCATATTCATGATTGTCAGTTGGTTCTTAAGCTGTCCTTTAGAGAAACTATCTTATCAAGAACCCATCCATGGATCAAGGCCAGCATATGCTATCGTACAGAATAATGTCAAGTGATGGCAAGTTAAGCCTGGTGAGCATAAACATCATCTCATTCTGTAGACCGAGTCTATAGTAGTGAGGAATTTACACTATGTCATGTATTATCATGATCTTTTCTATTAGTCCCTTAAAGATAGATTTCTGTAGAGCACATAATTAAAACGCTTTATATTTAAAATCAGAGTCAAAGTCAGAGTCAGCTTTATTGTTAACTAAATATATAACTATATAACTATAGTTATATTAGTTAGTCTAATATGACGTTACTCTTTAGGCCGGTTGTACATGCAATGTGTCAATTCTGAAGCCCAAAATACATCAATTGATTAAAAATTTGATTTGGGGAATTCTGATGCAATCACAGGAAGTTTCACAGCATTAAAATAAAAATCGGTAACACTTTACAAGAAGGTTTTTTATTAAGGTCTTTGTTAACATTACTTAATAAACATGAACTTATAATGATTAGTATCGTTTTCAGCATTTATTATCCTTTTTTGGTAATAAATATCAAAAAGTTATTATTCCTGGTGGTTTATTTTTACACATACTAATGTTAACAGATACAATTTTCTAAACATGTATTGTAAATATTGAAATTAACAACAAGTAAAATAAATAAATGATGCAACAGTATTGTACATTATTAGTTTTGTTAGTTCTCTTTGTAAAGTGTTCCCGAAAATCATTCTTTGGTTATGAAATTATGATTTTATTAGTAAAGGTGTGGTAACCAAGATATTTCCTTATAAATCTATAAGTGGTATGTTCTCTTCACAAAAAATAGGGTAATGGTAGGGAAACCATAGTAAATTTGTGGTTATACACTAAAATACAAAAACTATCAAACATGTTTTAGGTTTTTGATTTCATTATATGCAGAAAAGTATTTAACACCAGAGAATTTCACTGTTGTAATGTCAAAGTTCTCCAATATGTCAGTATTAAAAAAAAAGTTGTAACGCCATTTTAATAATTAAATTATTAGACTAAGTTTAGTTTTATAAAGGCTTATAGTAATGCAGGTTGTTTTTGTCCCATTCTATATGTTGACATCAGACCAATTCTCAAATTCACACCAAAAGCTCGACATTTTGTACATGCTTGAAAATGTTCAGAAGGTACGCTGCCCTGTTTTCAAGTTATGCAACACAAGCACCATTTAATTCTACGTTATATTTTCTGATTCTGAAGGTTGCCAAACAAAACTCACACATAATCTAGAAAGACAAAAATAAAAGCAATCATTAAATTAATGTTTATTCACAGGATGTTTGGCCTGACAAGTTCTACAACACAACAAACAACTTTCCTCTACCGCCTGTTTTCAAATGCAAAAGATTTTAAACCTCATTAAAATCACACTTATAGAACGTCCAGGGTGCTCAAAACACAATTAGTGTATGGGAAATGAAAAAAAAAACAGTTTCATACAAACTACTTGACAACTCTTACCACACAGCTTCATTAAAAAGACTAAAATGTTTGCTTCTGGAACTAAAACCTCTAGGCAATACAAACCATGAACAGACAAATTAATTATCATGTATATAAGAACTGACAAGTGAAAAACAGTGTCAAACGCAGATGATCTTGACAAGGTACATTTCTAGAATATTATCAATTTTACTTAAACATATTGGGGATGTACCCATACAAGCAAAACCTCAAACTAAGGGTCCTGGTAACAAAATTGTCCTTGTAGCATGCCCCAAGAGAAATTTCGAGCTGTTCCTAGATTTCTAATTTGATGTTTAATGAAAAAGCTTAATAACATTTTATTAGGTGTGTAATTGATGTGTGTGTTGTGTCTACAATAAAGCATCCAGAGCATGTCATACAACATCACCAACCTTGAAAGTAGACTAATGTCTTACAGGATGTGTGTGCATCTGAAGTGATGTCCATACATCTACTTTCTAAATAAAGACATTTCAATTTTGCCCTTAATTAAAAACAAGGACTCATGCCAATGTACTGTATCAGCAACAGCCACTCGGATCATTACCAGATTGATACCTAAAATAAAATTTTTAAACATAAGTTTTGTACAGGTGACCGCATAAAAAATATATAAAGTGGAACTAAAATATAAAATGGAACAGATGGGTATAAACTAAAGTTAAACTATACTCTCGTTAAATTGTCCTAAAGAGGTTTTACATAATCAGCATTTGATATCTCATGTAACATTTATTATATTTATTTTAAAAAGCTCGAAAGTTTACACGAGGATAAACCAGCTTGAGAAAGCATAGTCAATGCTATGCCCTGCAGGTATATGTGATAAGTAATCTCACAGCATCTCATGACCAATAAGCACATAAGGGTCCGTGCAATAAATTATTCAAGCCGACACAACGCGCAAGATCCATTTCTGGTTCAGCGCGGCCCCATTTTCACACTGAACCCGGCAACGGTTGGTACGGTGACCGAATGTGAACGTAGGGGTGTGAATGTGGTGGCGACTTGTGAAGACTCCGGCATAATACGATTCAATGAATAAACATGACTCGGTACAGATAGACCTTTTATGTTAATCTCAGCTAACAGCAGTACATTATAGAATCTCAGCCTTGGTCATA
This sequence comes from Triplophysa yarkandensis, assembly GCA_033220385.1. NCBI lineage: Eukaryota > Metazoa > Chordata > Actinopteri > Cypriniformes > Nemacheilidae > Triplophysa > Triplophysa yarkandensis. Next base: position 6,096,429 of record CM065662.1, on the reverse strand, counting down.
TAATGATAAGAGAGAAAAGGATGAACCGTATACCGCTGTTTAAAGGTAACACGGCCTGTAGATCCCTGCTATCAATGCGCTCATCTAAGGAAAGTGACCGTCTACAAAGAATCGTGTTTTTGTACCGTCGGTGAATAAGAGAATCCTGAATTGTCGCTTTGAGGAACAAATGCCGGACTTTTGCTAATTGCTTTTAAAGCGTCGACGGGTAAAAGCGTCGAGGTCTCCCGCGAAAAGAAGGCCAGGCTTGAATTCGTGCTATAAAACCTAATTATACCTCACAAAAGCAGTCTGTTCCATTTAGAATAAAAAAAAGAAAGCCAGAGCAATAACAGGCATGCCGTTAACAATTAGTCTCCACTGCACCTAATTAGACAGAGGAGATAAAAAACAGGGTCTAAATTTAAACGGTTAGTCTCGTATATCCTGCGAAGCTCAATACGCTGCGCTAATAACATCTAAAGACCCACAGCACCCTGGGACGCTTCATGACCGGCCGCTGAGCAGAAAGGATATATCTGCTCCTCTGCTTAATGGTAATAAACTTCTTTAGCTGAGCTCAAGAGGGGTACAAATGGCCACGGTTCCCCGGAGGGTAAACAGACCCAACTTGTTATTCATTTCTGCGGCTTTAGGAAGTACATCTCCAATTAAACTTTTGTTAATGCTTGGGTTCTGTGTACTTCACCGAACGGTGATCCAAGATCACAGAGTCGCTTCTAACCGCTGTACGGCGAGCATTATAACTTATTACAAGGGATAGTTCACACAAATGAAGATGTTGGCATCCTTTCATATGCCATTTTGGGTCAATGTTAACTTCCACTGTAGGACGAAAGAGTACCATGGAAGTCAGGGATGACCCTAAATGGACTCGTCGCAAACTTTTATTGAAATATATTCATTTGTCTTTAGTACAACAAAGATTTGCAACAAATGGAGGGAGAGGAAATGGTGACAAATGTTTGGATGAACAAGTCAAATCAAAAATAGCTTTAACAATTTATTTTAGTTTTAGTGGCAATATCAAACCAAAATTAAAGGAGGGCAAAACTAAACGAACGGTTTGGATTGTAAAGGTTAAAAGTTAAGAATATTAGATGATAAAGATATTCATAAAGAAGAGATGGAGCAAAGTTGTTATGGTGACAGTTCAATATAAAATTCTAATTGTGTTATCTATTCAACCTTTTTGAATTCTGTATCTCCCTTTTTTCCGAGGGACACAAAGAAGATATTTGCAAAGAGTGTTTGAGTGATTTTGTGCCATGTAATAGAAGTCATTCAGGTCCAATTTGATTTGATTTTAAGGTTTCTTCAAAACATTCTCTTTTTTCTTCAAAAAAAAAGATGGTATACAGGCTTAATTGACAAGAAAGTGAATAAATAATGAAATTGTTTCAATTTTGGGGCAAACAATTCTTTTAAATATCTACGATGAAATATTTCGTTTTATTTTAAATACTGTACAATGAATGTTTCAAAAATATATATCACATCAGGAGTTTCCCTTTTTAACTGTAACAAAGCTTTTTTTTAACAGATAATTGCTCTCTTCTATGTTATCTTAGTTATATCACCCATATCGGTAGACTGCTTTAGAGAACACACTGCAGTGAAATACCTCTTACATTTGTGATGTTCTTGAATAAATATAAAATGCACAAACTATAACAGTATCCAAAGCAATAATGAAAAAGCCAAAGACTAGGTCCTGTCTCATCGTCGGTATAGCGCAGATATCAATAAACCCTCGTTCGATCCGCCCATGCCGCTTGGCAAACAGTCATAAGATAACCCTGCAGTCAATTTAAAGGCCAACAAATTAAACAGAGAGCCTTACGCCCCTTTCCTCATTAAATCCTAAAACCTTGTAAATGTTAAAGAGAGTGTCGCTGGCTATAGAGCACATGTTCCCATTATAGCACCGATTGGTTAGGCCACTGGAAAACAGCTATACCGCGCACCTCGAGTAGCCAATTTCATTTGGCAAGCAGGAGGTTGCCAGATTGTCAGCCCGACACGCATCTCGCTAACCTTCAAACTGCTTCGACCAAATGCAAAAGCACTTTGTGTATTGCCTATTAGCAAGTGAGATGTGTCTATGTGACGTATAGCCATATGGAGTTTTTGGATAGGCCGTTGGTACACTTTTCCCACAAAAGCAGAATATGAGAGACTGCGTACAGCATAGTCAGCGTGTTCCCTTATATGGGCAATTTTGTGCCGAACGGGGCGGCCGTCGGGAAGCAGAAGAGGTGTGAACGCAGAGGCTGGATCTCTTGTCTTACAAGAGTGTGATGAATAAAGCCACCTGCTGTAATCTTCCCTGCTTCAAACCTCAATTTGTCCATGTGCCTTTTGTAATAAGAACCCTTTTTCAGAACCACTTAGTCCTAGACAAAAATAAATGTGCCGCACGTATAGTAAAGGAAGTCCAGCTAAAACGAAAACAAAAAAAACGATTTCTTACACAATCATCAGTATTTATGAGGATATCGTGCGGTATGAGTTTATCTTCCCGTCGGTGTTTCTAAACTCAATAAGCTGTAAAATTTAACAGCTATGATGCCCATCTGCCATCACTTGGAGTTGTGAACCGCTTCACATTAATAAAAACAAAACCTTGTTTAAAGTCATTAATTCAATTTTAATCTATTTTTATCCCCTTGAGAGGTAATTGGTAGTATTTAACAGGCTAACAAAACAAGATGGGATCAGCTCAGGCAAGCCTGACTCCAAGAGAGGGCTGTTCTTTAGATGGAAGAACATCTGGACCCGTTCGAGGTCCCCGTGAAGGTCAACGAACTGTGAATGTGCTCTTTAAAGTTGCCAGGGTAAAACCAGAACAAACTCTGCCATAACAAGAAAGATCCCAGAGCAAAACTTTAGGTCACTTTCACTTTAATTTGACCCACTGCACTATAGAGTTTGTAGTGATTTACTCCAGCTATTGCTTCTGGGTCATTAATAACCGTCGGCACATCCGTACTATCTCCATACCCGCTCGCACATTAACCAAACCTTAACTAATTGACTCTTGACGGAGGTGATCGCTGGAGATCAGCTAATTACCTTTTAATGCATGAATACTGCAAAGTCATTAAAAGTGGCTCAACCTAGTAACTAGCATCATGAGACAGATGTGTGGCGGTAAAATGTCGAGACCTCGGTAATTACACACACTCAAAGTCCCTGCCAAGTCTTCCTCTGCTTCCATATACTTCCTGTGCCATTTAATAGCCAATCAATTGAAATGATATCTAACGGCATTAACCCTTCATGATGGTGTCACTCAATGCCAGGTAGTGTTTTAAAAACCACTTTGTTAAATATTGCTGAACAACTAGATGTGTTTTCCATACAAATAAAACATCACTAATATGCTCAAGCATCTGCTGTGTACGGTTATGCAAATTAGATGGAGGTGCTATTTCAAGGCATGATGCAATATTTCGATGGTCAATATTTTGAAGGGGACATAAACTCTTTCATCAACAGACACGGCAAACTGTTGAGTACTTTAGTGATATATGTTATGCATATTCTTTGACATTGTTCTCGTATGGCGGTGCAAATGTGTGGGCAACCCAAGTATGATTCATCTCCATGTCAAGAGTCTCTTAAACTGTCTTTCCCGAAATAAAGCACAAAAATAACACACAGGGTGATAAAAGGCCCCATCGGCCATCCAAAGCCCACCTGACCCTGGCTCCCCATCAGGTAGAAATATAATAGATAATTTGGTCTGTAAATGGCAGGTATTACTGCAGTTGTCTTCTCTCGGAGGCATATGATTTAGAAAGACACTCGGGTAATAGCTTTGCAAATTTCCACTGGCATCTCTCCACGCTTCTGCACATCTGAGATGTTGGAAGAAAAGGTGAGAAGTCAATGACTATCCATCAAAACATCAATCTCCATTTATTTTCCTCTCAGCCCTTAAATACTAAACACGGCCACAGAAGGCTATCATGTGTGCCACCCCCAGACTCCTCTCACTACAGTCAAGCGAGTCACACGGTGAGGATAAGCCTCCTCGATTTATTTACAATATCCCATCATCAGTTGTGTTATAGAACTACAGATCATAAGATTGACCAAGTGTTGATTCTAGATGAATGTACCAATGTTCCAAAACAATGTGATATTGACAATGATAGTTTGTCTTGTGTGTTTGACTGGGTTCTCTTTTTGTTCTTTAAGGTGTGATTCGTGTGTATAAATGTGATGATGTTGATCATTTTATGCATACTGAAGGAATAAAATGTGCAGAAATATGTGTGTTTTACAATTAAGTTTTTATTCTATTCAACTACAGTCTACTCAAAGCATTATAAGCAATTATAATTATAATATCATATATTAATTTGTCTCTTAAGCATTTTTTATATGTTGTGCTGACTTATGTAAGTTTTTTATACTTTGTTTAAATTAATTGGAGGAAATACAGCAATGCATTATAATTAAAAACACGGGTATTTCTGATACCTGGCCATCTTATTTAAGTTTTAATGTTTTAATTTATTATCATCTCTCTAAATGGACACTGATTATAATGTTATCAAATGTTATATAGTGCTATATAATATAAAAGTTCTCATTACATAATAACTATATATCAATTACTAGAAAATAAACAGATAGCTTTCAAAAATAGTTCATGAAAAGTACATCAAATTAGAAAAAAAGCAAAGATATCATTCTTTGTTTTTTGTAAATTGATTTTCTTTTGAGCTTTTGAGTTATTTTTACTAAATCAAAACAACTGACAGTTTGATTGACTAACAGGGTTATGAAAATTATTATTTCTGAAAAAAAATTTCCCAAATGAACTTTTGTAAAGCTGCATTTATTGCAAGTAAAGTTAAAATAGGGGAAAAAGTTAATTAAATCAATTAAATGACAGCCAAAATGACATTTATGTTTTAATACTAGCATGAAATTTTGATTTATTTAATTAGTCCATGCCTTATCCATCCGGTCTCATGCCTTGTAACGCACAAGCAAACCAATGAAATCAAAAAAATAAACCATTTAAAAACAATATAAATTTGAACAAGCTACAATCTGCTTCATATTGTTTCAAGCGATCTCTCTCAAAGTATTTGTTCTATTAACTCGCACATTCTCATTCATGCAGCACATGTTGCGTTGGTTAAACCGAAATAATAGTTTTGAATGTGTTAAAAATCCTTCCTTTCAATGGCTTTGTTTCTTAAGCCTGATCACTGTAGAATCATTTCAGAATGGTGCACACATAAGTATCAAACATAAACATTAGTAGAGAAAGAAAATGTGGAACTGGCGTTTCTGGAGAAAAGCAATACAACACCAAAACTCCTCAGTCTGTATCTTTCATCGGCCTCATTCACTCTGAAATACTCTTCAGAATAAAATGCTTTTCAATGACGACATTGAGAATATGATTTCTGTGTGTAACCGATGTCAAGCACAGGAGAACGAATACAATTTCCACAGTTTCTACACACACGTACACTGCCGCATTTAAACATTCCAGTGTGCAAATGTAGTCGTCAGTTTTCAAACACTCTGCCATGCGGTTGGCCTCTCTACGCATCGACTGCCGCCCATGACAAGCAAACAAGCCGGAAAAAGTGTTAAAGCCTCTAGCTCAACAACAGCTGGCAATTTTAGAAATTTCTCCGCTGGGCCAAATGTACTGCGGCTGTAATCGTAACAACTTCCTGTCCGCCAGCCTATTGCCATCCGTCAGACGGTTGCTTCCCACGATGAATACACACATGAACTTTAAGCAATTAGCATCAGGCGAGATTTCAGCTCTTTAGATGTCACTTTTATCAGGAAAAATACCAATTAACCCATCTTTCCGTGTAAAAATGGCTCATCCGGAAAGCGAAACAAAGAGAGCCCGGGCGCAATTAAACGCACGCCTCTGTGGTCAGGGACTGATAAGCCTTACAATCCCGCAAAAGAAAAGAAGTCACAACACATTGACAACATTCACACGCGCAGCCCAAACTACAGTGACGCAAATGCTGTGGGCTGGCAACTGGCAGGCCATGTCACGGATTCATGGACGACGTAAGAGAGGATGTTATGAAATGAGAGCATTCTCTTTTTAACAGCTTTTTATGGGAAAGGAGGAGCAGGATTAGCCAAGCTTGTCATGAGGGTTTCCTGAACGCCGGTTAATCAGAATTCAAATCACTGACTTCTGCTGTGTGAAAGCCCATGAATCGCTCTAGTGTAACATACTGACTACAACACAAAAAAAACGAAGAATAGTTCGGATGTAAAGAAACTCATATAAAATTGAATCTACAGACTATTTTTATGTTAATAGGGATGTTGAATATAATGTATTGTGATTCTGAGATCAACAATTACTCCACTGATGCAGAAACACAAACAACTGAATATAAATGAATATAATTAAATGCATGCTCAAACATATTTATATAAGTCATCAAAGTAAATCTTAACAACTACATTCGTTTCTTACACATGTCTAATCTTATTTGAGAACATTGCTTTGACAAACCATATAAACACATTATTTAGACTATAATTTTATAATTGTAATGTCTCTCCATTCTCTCTCTCTTTTGGTGGGGTGTGTGTGTGTGCAAAGAAAGCATTGTATATATAAAACACTTTTTCATACATTAATTGTATATGGCAGATGCTTTTATCCAAGAAGACTTACATTGCAATAAACTATACATTCATTCTACATATGTGGAGTCTTAAGGACTAAACCCATTCTGATCTACAGAAAGCCATTAGGAAAGCTATTTTATCACTTAGATGGCAGTTTAAAATGTATGGCGCTCAAATGACACGTAAAAGTCGCCACATCGCATATCTAATCTGCTCATGAGCGACACCGGCGATTCACAGCCCTAACATTCAAAGCAATTCTAAAAACCAAGAATATTTTATTGTTTTCCAGAAGTCACATGATATTCCTGCGTAAAACCAATTGAAATGTACGATTTTGCAACATTTCCAATTAAAAACACCATAAAGATTATGTGTAAAACAACTGGGGGGAATTTCATCTTTGGAATTCGCATTACGTCGGGCATCATGTTTCAAATGGCATTCATTACATATGAAAGTTAACATTTTATGTACATATATTCATATTTAGCTGCATTTTAAAGCTTAAAAATTCAGCTCAATCGTGCTTGTGACCCTGTGAAAAACAGACTGGACCGTCCACATGTGCCTTTGCTCCAGAACACTTGGACAGATGAACCTTGTATCTGTTCCAGCTCTGTGGATCTGGCCTCAGGTGGTGTTTCCCACGGCACTGGGACACAACATCATGCTCAAAATATAGAGCTAAACAGCGTTATGAAGGCTTCATAGGTTGTGTATGCTGAGTGACGCTGCTTGAGCCGGGATAATATGCCAGAATATTAGTCGCAGAGTCCATCACTATTGAAAAAGCATGCCTAGAAATCCTGTAACTGCTCTCTTAAATATAAAAAGTCTTCAGAATAAAAACACGTAACGACAATATAGTTATTTAAAGGAACATGTAAGTATGGGTTCTCTGTGGAACCAAATTAGTTTCCTACCAGATGGTCTGAAGAACCTTTTAAGCACCTTTATTTTTATTAGAAGATCTATGGGATAAGTAAATTACACTATGTCTTTAAATGCGGGTAAGTGGTTTTTAGGATGACCAAGGCCTGAAGGCCCGAGTACCAAACAACCTTATAGCCAAACAGCGTACAGTACACACATCAACTGTGCCAAGGGACATCTGCAACCCCACCTTTAACCAAGTATCTGAAAAAACTATTTTTTGCCAGCCTTGTGTTGTTGCTTGTAAATTCTTCACATTTTATCTATTTCTCAAAATATGTTAAATTCAAAAAAAGTACCAAAACATCATGACACAAAAACATCCTTTGTAGGGTAGACAGCTCCCTTGACTTGGGATTTTAAAGTCCCTGTTTGGTAAAAATCTCATCAAAGTTTTCGATGTTCCTATGTTTTTTATTTTGAGGCTTTTCATGTGTGTTAGAACAAATCATGTGCAAATCTATCACTTCAAACCATTGCAGAGCATTTCATCCATACAACTGAATTTTACAAAAGACTGTTAAAAAAAAGTGTGGCTTGAAAGTGTCCCAGTTGATGACATCATAAACCTGTAACCAATCACTTCAACGCATTTGATCAGATGGATCAGCAGTTTAAGTCGTGGATATGTAAGGACGGCAGATATATTTGGGCAGAAATGAGCTCTTCACTTCTGCGTCAGCTCTCAGTGTCCCTTTCAGTTTCAGCAGCGTCTGGATCTACTGAATGTGATTGAATGGCGTCGGAGCTAAATTACATTACACACTCAAGGTATTTTAAGGCAGGAATAATAATTTAAGATTGATACAAGCCATACCATAACAGCTATAAAGAGACATGGTGCGAGTCTGCACAGAAAACGAATTCCTTTAATCTAAAATTCCTGGTGAAATTCATTATTATTGTTGAAATAAATCTAACACGGACAACTGTAGTTACGACTCCAGTTTGCTTATATAAATTGCAAACCTTCAACAAAACCGACTAACGCGTTGCCAAGAACATAAAAAGCCACGCATCAGTTTGACTTGAAAAGACCTTCTATAAAACCTTCAACAGATTCAGCAGAGATAAAGAGAAAAAGGTTTCATTAGTGGAGATTGAAGATAAAGTCGACTTTACAATTTTCTTTTAAAGGCTGTAGCGAGCTTACGAGACTAGATTGAGAAGAGCATCTCTCTCCGAAACACTATTCCACCGTGTATTAGAAATCAAATGGTCAAGTTTGAGAACCTGATGCTGTTTAATTACACCGCTTCTTTTTCCCTCAAAGCCATGAGGTTATTTTCTGAGTTCTGAAGTCCAACTTTCTCTCCATCAAGCCAGATCCACTTTATCATTATTTTTATCCTCCGCTTTGCCACAACTATCTCCTGATTATATTAATATTGATGGTGACACGCTGCTGTTTTGGCTGTGGAAGCCTGCAGCTACAATCTGTCAAGAGTTCTCTGGTGGCTTCAGACTGCGTGTCTGTACTCGCCTTTCATCACTGCTGCATCTTCTGTGAGGATGCGGTGATGGAGTGGAGCTGCTGGGCTGCGGAGGGGGTCTGTGCGGCACGGTCGGGACCGCTGCTCTATTGGAACTCTCTTAAAACAAAGAAATAACGGAGGAAGGGAGCTTGTCACACTCAACTCCCTGAAGTCTCGATGAAGGGCCGCATTCTCTTCAAAAAGCTTTCTCTCTCTCTATATATTCGGTGTCCTTGTTTGCCACATAGCCGACTGTCATACAGCACCATGTCGCATAATAAATACTGAATGGTATTAAGAAATAACTGTGAGGTGTCGTCTGAATTAGAGGTTTGCGATTGCTATATACAAGACTACATTTTTACTGCCACGTTTAAGTTTGTTTTTACCAAAATCAAACGTTTTTTGAGAAGTTTCAGGGCATCTGGTGTTATTAACCTATAGAAGAAATAATAATTAAAGCTCAACCAAAAATGAAATTTATGTCATGTACTGTTAATAAACCTACTTGACGTTTGCCCCACACAATACAAAATGATATTTTGAAGAATGCTTGTGAATTGCATATTAAATTCATTAAAATTCAAAACCCTAAACAAAGTACAAATATATAAGGAGATAAATTATGATAAACTGAAAACATGAATAGAAATTATTAGCATTGAGTAATTAAATATGTACTGTCCAACACTTATATAATACAAGTTCTTTGTTATTGCATTGTTATGGGATCAATAATATTATCGATATTATTATGTTCCTCTATTAGCACAACAGAGGCAACAGATTCGATTTGAATTTGTTGTATAGTCAACGGTTAAGCAGAAATATATTCATATTATTCTTACTAAAACATTTTAATGGTAAGACTATGACTATTTCCTATTATTTGGACATTTATTTCACTGATCAATTTAATCTATATTCTCATTGGGAAGCAAACATCTACTAAAACATTCACTATGATGCACTGAAAGTAACTTTGCGAAGATCAGTCATTGGTTACAAGCTGTTCCTAAATCTTTGTCAAATGAAAGTGACTATTTTGCCTTTTACATTTTTGTAAAAAATAATTAAAAATTTAATTGTAATATTTATAATAGAAATCTATTAGAATTGTCGCTGTTTATTTTTGTCATATTTACAAAACCCTATTAAATATTTTTATACATTGCACACCATTTTTATGTAACTGAAAATAAAGATAAATCAATCCAGTCATTTTTTACCAGAAACATAAAAAACAGGCATATCCCTATGTTGTCCAAAAGTTTTTTAAAATAATAAGAATCATGATATTTTTCATTGGAATATATTAACATTATTGAGCAAAAATCCAAAAGTTAATTTCTAAAAAAAATTGTTTCAGGTAATATAATAAAAAAGTTTTTATCATATTTTAAAAAAGTTTTACCCTCATATACCAAACATTTAAACAGTTTATTTAATCACGTTAAAACACTTTTTAGTGCACTATGTACACTACAAATTAACAAACATAATTTTCCGTTATGTAGATATGTTGGATGTTAAAGAGCTCATTTTGGGGGGGAAACATTAATAATTGTTTTGTCCACAACTGTACAAAAATGTTTTTTAAACTTCAAGGAACACATTGTTAGTCTTATAAATGACCATGCTGCTTTTACTCTTATTTTCTCTGTTAAAGAGAAAATAATAGTTTTAGTTCCTTACTCTTAAAGGCCAAGCATACATTTATAACACATCTGTTTAAATGTACGACTTCATTCAAATAACAATTTAAAGTCACATTTTCACATATATAAGTTCATACTATCGTGTGTGTCTGTGTGTTCAAAGTCTGTGGATATATTCAAAGATTAATAATAAACCACTATGTTCAAGCCTAGGGGCAACAATTTAACTTTAAATAAAGGGTTTCTGTTTTTCAATCCGAATATAACGTTTTGTTTAACCCACAATAATGACACCAATCGCATTTAGTTTATTTAATGAGTCAGAGAGCTAAATAAAACCATGTGCTGAAACTGACTCACTTTAAAACGCATTATTTGTGTTTGTTCATTTCATTTCGCTCAGAATGACTCTGTCTCCTGACACTCTGAAATAACTGCCAAGGGCTGAGGAGAGAACGGCCGCAGCGCTCTGCACTTACAAGAACTGCCACGCTGAAGAATTGATGGGCTTAAACCAACATTAATATTCAAGGTGAAGTCCTTCTCAGTCTCAAAACCTCTTTGGCCGGCCCTCTACTCACAAGATCAAGCTATGAGACAGAGGCAGACAGATGAGAGAGAGCGATACCATCAGCTGTTCTTGAACTGAAATGAATGACTGTACAAGTTACTGTACATACAATTGTATTTAGGTTTAATTTAACAGGTTGATTCTTGTCATTTCACACATCTGCGATCAATCTGTTGTAGTCATGACTCAGCTCATAAAAAGTCGTTTACAAACCAAATATAATTTGGATTTACAAAAAATAATTAACATTTTCGATTGGGGAGAAACAGTTCCGAATGAATTAATGCAGTTTTATAAATAGCTCTCCCCGGCCCACACAGCATTTAACAGCGTTCGGTTAATGTGCTTTCCTGTCCTTCATCATTCAATCTCTCCGTGTGTGTTCGATCGCGATGGGCAGTCTGCAGGACCTACGTTCCTTTAGCCTCTTTCTGTGATTAAATGACCCCTCCAATAATGACACGCCGCAGACGGTCGGCGGAGGACACGGCGAACTACCCAAGCAGCAAAACACCGGAGACACTCCGGCCCGAGACGGCCGCTGATATGTTTAATGAAGGGAGTGATGAGTTATTGATGCCTTCGCTCTAATTAGAGGTCCAGGAGTGGATGCGACAGTCACGGTGCTGACAGCAAACACAAAGCCGGACATTGATTGTGTTGGGATGGACGGACTGTGACTTCTGCAGGCCAATCACATAACTACGGCTCTACTTGACCAGAACGAGCTCTGTTGTTATACGTTACACTTATCGGGATCGGTGAAACTAATTATAGGCCTCAACTTCAAACCAATAATGAAAGGATTGGGACAAAGTGCTTATACGACAATTTGTAGTCTCAAGTAAGACGCCTGAATAAGACGCCCGCTGAATACCTAGGCAGGTAGCACAAAAAGAAGCGGATTACTGACCATTTTGTGCTTCTTAAATAAAGGACATATGCACTGCCAGATGGAATCGGCACCTTTTTTTCATTTATCTCGCAAAACGTTTTGGGAAAAATCTGCAGAATACTGCTAAATTGACCGATTCTAGAAAAAACGCAAATTCGATTGATATCTTAAGTCACAAATGGTCCACTAGACCGACTGCTTGTGACATCATATCGACGCAAGATAAGAAACTCTCGTGATACTTTGACATCATGTTGTCATTGGTTTGTGGCCTAATAAAGTGAAATACAACTAGCGGAGCTCCAATGTAATCTGAGGGCCCTGATTTCGTATGCCCTGCTCAAATGATTATTTTGCTAACCTAATAGTAAAAAATATAGCTTAATTATTTATACAGAGCTTATGACAATGCATTGTGAGATTGCTTTTCTTAAATACCCCATGTGGTCCAAGTTCTCAGTTTTTCGTTCAGTTTCAGAAGCATTGGAACTGCCCAGTGTGACAGCGGAGGCAGAGCTAATCTGCATATTCATTAATCCGTGTATACTTAATAAAGCTTTGTAGAAGTGTAGCGTTACATTCAAGCTATTTAAGGCAAATTATTTTAAATAAGTCTTTTTGGGGGTCGAAGATAAGAGATAATGGATGATTTTTGAATAATTTCTACATATGTGTTTTTGTGTTTGGGAGACGACTGTATTCAGTTTTTTTCCTGCCGGTTCCTCAACTTCAAGATCTTATTCTCAAAGGCTGTGTAGGCCGATGCCCATTAATGAAAACATTGTTGTGGAACTTTGGATTTGATGTTCCAAACAATCTGATGGTGGCCAAGCGCCTCTACAACTTGAACCAATTTACAGCATCACCCATGTGGCTTACTTTCAAAAAATAGCTGACAAAGTTTGATCTAATGCAATAGGTTTCTATTACTTCTTCTCTCAAAGGATTCTGTCAACAATAACCATCAACAATAACTTGTTTTCTGAGAAAAAGCAGCGGATAAAACCTAAAGAACAAAACACTCAAGGTAAATCTTTCAGAGGGCAAAAGATACAGTCAAACCAGTCATATTGCAATAAAAAACTAGAGTTTTTTGTTCAAGATGGAGTGTATCTTTGTAAATCTGTATTCAGCAAACAACAGATTGTAGGTCAAAAGCGCCCGTCTCATTGTCATTTCAAGGTGAATGAAGTATTTAGACAATATCCCCCGCACACGTGCCATCTGCGGCTGCCTGTCCCTTCTCTTCCTCCCTGCTTTCCTCTCCACAAGGTTCAGTTGTTGTCATCTACGTTATGAGAGCAGGCTTTGAGCTGATCTGGGCACAGGGCCAGGTGCCACACGCCAGTCTGGTTCCTCTAATACGATCCATTTTAGCATAAACTGTAATTAAAGCGACTTGGCACTACACTTACCGCAGGAATTTTTCAGTTCAGACCGACGACTTCAAACCTTAAGAACATGACGGTGTTCACTGGCTTGAACTGATTTTCTTTCAGTTTGCAATTTTCCAATTTTTCACCGAATAAGCAACAATGCAGTATTGAAAACAGGCAGAGAAGAACGAGATAGATGTTGAATAAAAAAAAGGTAGCCCTACTTTAAAACTGGCAAAATAGTGAAATAACACAACCAGTCATAAATCAACAGAAAACCAATGATATTTATCCAAATCCAACCATATCTGTTTCTATAGAACAGGAAATACTTAATTCTAAAGAGATCTAAATGTAGAAATGATGTGCTAACAGGTTGAAATAATTGTCTCAGCTTTGGAGCATAAATGATCTCCAAAAGCATAAAAAGGTCAACATGTTCCCTCTTGTCACTGGGGCATTACCCTTTCAAAACAGTTCTAATGGACAGACATGTATAGGTTTGGTGCCAATACGGACCCTAGAGGCACTAATGTGTCATTTTGAGATGCAATTATGTATTTCTGAAAAGGGAACTGCCCGAGTGACAAAAAAGTACCTTTTTTGACCTTCTTATGATTTTGTAGATGATTTATGCTGTTTACCGTTGCAAAATAAACTACAAAAAACATTATTTAAATGGATTAGTTGGATATGTCTGATGTCAGTTTCAAAAAACAATGAAAGGGAATTTGAGGATTTATTGTGAAAGACATATTCCATGAATATCAACTTTAAGGGCTAAAATGCACCATATAATTAAAATCATTTGTATGCATACTTTTTGCATCTTTAGAGTTCTGTTTTCAGTATGCAAATCACAAATAATGAAGCATTTGAGCAGCAGGGCTGCAAGATAAACTGTTACTGCTATTATTACTGTTATCACGACACACTCCACTGAGCACCCAAACGGGTTTGTCATGGACTAGCAATTTGGGTATTCAAACGTAACAACAAAATCTAAAATAAATCAAATATTTTATATTTTAACATCCTCAAAGTACACATTCTGTGCCTTTAATGTAAGTTTGCTTTGCATTACATCAAGCAGCTTCTTAAGGTCACTGTAAGATGTCTTTAAACAGTATTTATACGTATTGTGTTAAATCTAGTTTAAAGCATTTTGATCAAATTATTTTTTAAGATCATAAACCATATCGGAATAAAAATAGGATCTCGAGTGACACTCAACTTTTGAATGGTTGCTAATATTTATACAGTTTGCATCACGGATAATGTGAAACAGTACTTGAGCCGTGAAGAGTTTCGGTTGGTTTTCTTTTCAAATAAACAATTTCACTATCAATTTCGCTCTCAAGTATTGTCCAATATAGTCTGTAGATTTCTTCCCTCTCTGCTGAGCTTTAATACATCACGAGCAACTGGGTGAATGTGTGTTTTACAGATAGACGTGCACAAGATTTGCCGGATTTCTCAATTCTTCTCAGGTCACATATTAAAACATACATTGCATGTAAATCTCAAACATCATAGATAAGCCTGTCTGTGCAGACCCCTGTAAAGAACGGCAACAGACTATTGATCAGTTTTCAATGCGACGTGCTGCAGTAGACTGTAAGTCTGAGATGCCCGCGTGAGCGTGAAACCGCGCTCAGAGATTAGATTTAAATTTTCTCTGATATTAAAATCATCCAGCGGGTTGCTGTTGGAATACATCAGTCAAGGTGAGACGGTTCCTTCATTACTGATTCCAGCGGCGACGCCATCACCTACACAACATGGCCCTCGCGTCGCACGGGAAGTTGATACAAAAGCACAGTGTGCGGAAAATTACTTGAGTCTGAAACAATGGTGAAAAGCATTAACATACAACCATAATGCTGGAACTCCTACATGCTCGATAAATATTCATATAGACCCTGAACAAACACATTTGACAGGACACCAGAATTGTGATTAAAATGTACATCACATGTCCTTTCCAAATATGTTCATCATCTGTGATTTTAGTCCTAAACCTGTCTGATTTAAGGGTGTTTTTGCACAATCCCTTAATGTTTTAGTTAAGGTAAGTGATTTCAACAAAGCCCTAAAGTTAACATCTACGTATGCGTCTCGGCCCAGTTTCTTTGTGCAACTTACATGAGTGACACCTTAAATATCAAAGCCTGTTGAGAAAATGTGCGCTGTTGCTTTTCTAAAAGAGATTTATAATTTTTTGCCGGTACACAAAAACAACGATTGAACAGAGCTGTACCTAGGATGCAAAATATTAGAAGACCTGAGGGCCATTAAGCAACCTACAGAACCAAGAGATACAACCTTAGCAACCACAATGCAACAGTTAAGCGAGCAAGACTAAACATCTATACGAAACATATTCTACAACACCCTGGCAACCACATTCAACAGATTAGCAAAAAAAATGTGGTTATCACTCTTATTATGAGTAAGAGCATAACATATTAAGATTTAAGATACTGTCCTCATTTACCAAAATCTCCACCAGACAAATTGCACATCATTTCTAACCCCCCATGGCTGCTGCTCGCCATAAAAAAAGTTTGAAAGCAATGAATAACGTTTCAACGTCACACAGATCTTATTTCCAGAACTTTCCTCAATAGACCGCTTTTGAAAATATCACATCCAACCAAGAAGAAATTTGATATGAGTCACGCAGCATTAAAGAGAAACCCAGGTGATTCTGATCACCCTGTGCATGTATGATTCAAATCTGATTTCCTTTGAGACTTGGACAACCCAGAACCAGAGGAGTCGTGTTGCTCTGACACGCCGCGGCTCTTTCCGCCCACGTTCCGCCATCGTCAGCGTGCTTCCGAAACAAGTGTGACAAACTTCTTACTTTCACAAGCACAAACTCAGCCTGGCTTTCTCACACCTCTAACTCTACGCCCTGCCAAGACGATCAAGCTTTTACCCGATTCTCCGCAAGCGCCACCCCCGGCTTCGATGCAAACAGACATCTACGCTCGTTTCCACCCTCACTGCTAACCCTGGCTCCTCCGCACGCCGTTTGCCGAGCCAAGACAGAGGGAATTTCATCTTAGGTTTTACAGATGGATCTCAGGAGAGAGGATGCAGAAACAGAGTGAAGAAATGAGAAATACGGAGGGGGAGGCTTCGGTACTCGCTCTTGCCTTAGTGTATCTCAACCCTAGAACTTCCCTTAGGAATACTGCTGCAAAACTGGGACAGAGGGGAAGGAACAAGTTTGATAAAGAGATGTTGTTGATGGCGGCTTGTGACATTGCTCCATAGATTCAAACGTTGTCAGATTACAAACTCAACACTATTCAAATTTTATGAAAAGAAGCTGTTACCAGATGTGAATTAATATTTGATATTTTATCATGTCTTAATCTGTTTTTATTAACAATGATTTTGACACAGAACTGTTTACACAAAGTCGGCGCTTAAACTTCGTGACAAGAACGTGGAGGGATAACATCACAAGGGCTTGCGTCACTGCATTCGCTCAAGTCGCTGAGGTTCATTACGCAGTTGTATCTAGAAAATATTGCGGTGCTAAAAACCATTAAACGCCTCTCCTGTTATCTATCAGAGGCGTGAACGCAATTAGGCTTTGAAACCAAAGGTTTTCATTAAAAGAACTGCATAGATGTGTACCTTTCAAATCCAATTAAAGTGTAAGCCTCAGGTTTAAAAATAAAATCTTTGCCTGGTGAGAACGCTTAAAACGTTTTTTTTTTTCAAAACGGTACACAACGAACCTGAATTGTAATGAATTTTTTTTCTGAAAAACGCACCCTTTGACAATTATTTATGACAGAATGCATGACTCGTGCGTAAGATAAATCTGGCAGCTAAGACAGCATCTCACCCGACAAGTGAATCTTCTCGAGAGAATTGCTCGTAACAAAGAGAAGGGCTTTTACATCATTTACCCATAAGTGCAGAAATTCCTCACTTACGCCTCTCAAAACCACTCAATCTATCTCTGCAATTTCACTGGAATATTTCTCTGTCCGCTCCATTATTTCACCAGGCGATCTGCATGCACAAGGGACAATCAAAACAACTTTACAGACTCCTGTAATAGTTTTTTTTCTTCGTGCCATGGGTCCTGTTACATACTGTGGCGTTGAAAACATTAGAAAGACAGAAAAGCTGCAAACATCAGAAAGACAGAAAAGCTGCAAACATCAGAAATGTCAAAAATGGCAACACGTTAATGATAAACCCACAGGCCGATGCTATCTGTGCCCTCACTGGCCTTCACATTCTAATTATATCAGAGATCTTTGTGAGGTATTGAGCCGTAAACTCTCCCGTTGGCGTTGTAAAGATCTTTTAAAATGGCCTGAATTTTTAAAGGGGAATCTTGGCTGCTTTTCAAAGTCGTATTTAAATGTGTATCATTTCTGAACGGCCAACTCTGCCTTAGATTTATGCTGTAGATTAACGCAGAGCAAAGAAGAAGAGAATTAGCGGGAGGGATGTCAAAGCGCTGACCGTAACTGCAGTTGGGGGTCAAGAGTGAGGGGCGAAATGGAAAGCAAGAAGCTGGGCGAACGCCACTTTCTTCCCATCGGCTGTTAACATA
This sequence comes from Triplophysa yarkandensis, assembly GCA_033220385.1. Lineage (NCBI taxonomy): Eukaryota > Metazoa > Chordata > Actinopteri > Cypriniformes > Nemacheilidae > Triplophysa > Triplophysa yarkandensis. The sequence continues at coordinate 6,078,282 of CM065662.1, read as the reverse complement.
TCAAAAACTAAATCCAAGGAGAATATACCTTTTTTATTCTTACATTGATTTGTTTTTGGGGGGAATGTTAGGCTAGCAGATCACAGGAACTTGAGAAACTGAAATGTTTAATGATTGTTCTCTTGGCAACAGAGGCCGAATTAACGGGATACTTTGTATAGGGAGCGCTGTCACCAAACTTGATTCCTTTAAGGGCCAAGGTAGGATACATCAGGGTGGGGAGCTGAGGGAAAGACATTATCTTGATGAAGCTCTGATCAATACAGCCAGTGTAAGCCAATGAAATCCAGATAGCATCTCTTTTAATTGAGATTAGACTCTGCAAGTTCAACATGTGCCCATCTGATTTAAGAGACGGCTCCGTCTCCACAGTTAACTGTTTATGGTGGAAATCAATTATGGCTTCTTCTCTGACTTGCAAGCTCAAATCAGAGAGACTAGATTTGGATGGATGGTGGGTGGTTTCTGATATGCAGGGATTCGGGGGAAATCTTCACCTTTTCCCTTTTGTTTTTATGTCAGGTGGATACATACCTCCTTTTCTACAAATTTTCTTGCCGGGTTTTCTGGCACATTCCTTGGATATTCTTTTTACTGCAAAATGAATAGAAGACTAAAAAATAACATGGGCGTCCAATATGGACATCAGCATGCAACAGCACTATTTGACTGAAAGAGGAAGAGAAAATGTTTAACAATATCGACTTTTCTTTTTTAAATCATTATTATCACAATCAACATGAGTATGGCGCTCTTTGGATCCCCAATTTTTGGACACAGTAAAGTGTGTCTTTTTAAAGTGTTATGGGGTTCGAATTCACTTAAAATGGACGTGCTGCAGCACACAAAAAGATTTGCATGTGCAAATGATGAAGGGGTGGAGACACACGTACAACCTCATTCACACGCACACAATCGCGCATGAAAGCAGCGGCATGCATTCGGCATGCAGATGTCATGCGGGGTTTTCGCTGCACTCACTACATTCTTCACAAGGGAAGACTGACACAGTGAGGTGACATGGACAGGTCCGTCCATCCAGCCCGCACATACACTCACCATCCTCTGTTGGCACATATATGTTTAAGAATAGGCAGTCCTCGCTCTGGTCTTGTACGTAGGACGATACCACATCAATACTGTTGGTGAACCAAACTGGCAGCATGACGTCGGGTAGCCTGCCCTCCAGCAGGGTTTGTGGACAAACTGGGGCGAACTGTGTTGCGTTACGAATATCTGACCATGAGATGGGAGGTTCGGGCGGTTGGAAACGCCGTTCCCCCGTGGGGGGCGCTGCGTAGGGAACCCCCAAAAATTGAATGACGGGACCCAAGATCTCATTGTTGAGTTCTTTTTTGAATCCTCGCAGTTTTCCGTAAGTGGTAGTGACGACTGGATCCATCTCGTCCAGTTTTTGAGATGCAGCTAGCTGGGCGTGCAAGGCCAAGCCCAATATCCAACACAAGAAGGGAAGATCCAGGCTAGCGCTGAGGCTTAGCCGTAGAAACATGGCCCTCCAGACACCGCCCAAGCGGTTCGGTCGTTGTAAGGACATGCTTGATCCCTCTTCACTGCGCTAGTCCCAGTGCTGGCTTCGCTACTTTATATCCAGTTGCACGAAAGAAACGATCAAACCCAAGATAGCAGGCCTTCCGAGATCGAAGCTGTCAAAAATCTCAAAGGCTTTTCGCATGGCAAGTATTCCCACATGGATTTCTATAAGCATCCGGACATCATCTTTATCAGAAAGCCTACGATTTGTCAGGTTCCATCCTACTGACGATGTAGATTTCCATCCCGGCTATGCAAGAGGCAGAGAGTTAGGGGCAGGGGTGGGGGAGGCATTTGCGGCAGGTCATCCACAGATAAATCAAGCCCAGTCTCGTCGTTGGTCTATATCCTGTTGGAAATAAAAAAGAATTCATTAGCAGCGAGGCAGATGGGAGAGCAGAGGTTTATTGGCTTTTGCATGCCTGCTATAAAGCAGAATGTTCTACCTCGACGCCATGACACAGCATCTATCATACAGATCCATTGCGTCAAGAAGTCTCAGCCAATCACAAATCAAATACTTTTTCAATACAACCAATGAAAGATTATATAATACAGCCGTACTTAGCAAGGCACTAAACAAAGTACTTCATCTGGGGAAAATGGTGAATTGGCCAAACATTTGTTACTTCTGTGTGTGTCTTTCTGACTTTCCACCGCAATCCAATGTTACTTAATATGCTCAAATTATGCTTTGTGTTCATGTAAATATATCTTATAGTAAATGCATAGTAATCTCAAGAGAAAATTGGGCAATCTGTGTGGTGTGGGTGTCTACTGCATGTCCCCAAATTTACGATTCCAGACCGTTTTTAAGCCATTCCAAACTGTGGAACTATTTTGGGATCCTCAACAGAACAAAAGTCTTAATAAAGAACAGAGGTTCATTTATAACCGTAGGCTAGTTGCCCCCAGTGGACCCTGTTATGGGCAGATTCGGATCGGGCCTTCGTGCGGCACGTTAAATGAGAAAAGCACCGCTGCTTCCATGGACCCACAACAGGGTTTATGTTCCACCATAATGGGGCATTTGTTTTGAGTATTACTGTACAGCCACATACAGCCTCCCCTGCCCGCAACCTTCCAACAAGCAGATCATTCACAACCGGCCCTGGAAGTGTCACTAGATCCGGCAGGAGTTCCACACAGGCAGACAGAGAGCAGACAAGGCTGAATGGAACCGCAGGAACTGACCTTTTCTCCACCTCCCGTATAATGGCATCCACAGACAGTGCTTAAAGAGCCTCCATTATGTCTGATCAAAATACGCGGCCCTAGGTCTAATCTTCTGTAATAAAATGGACCGATTTCAGTAATAGCATTCAGTTTTTGATCATTCGGATGATGGTGAAGAAGATGATGCTGTCATTTTATTCAATTTAATTCAATTTAAAGAGGAGCTTTTCAAAACAAGCCACGATGTGACATTACTGGTACATGTCATAATGTACGAGATTTTGAGAGGAACATTCCCACAATGTACAAAATAGTACCCTAGATACAGCTGTTTTTTCCAATGACTGGACCTTTAACTAAGTGGCATCTTATACCATGACATTGACTTGTTGAGACATGACGTTTCAAGGATTACAGTAGGCCAAATGTAAAAACATTGTCATGATGAACTACTTATTCAACATTGTGGACAGGTTTCTCTCAATATCTTGTATGTTTTGAAAATCTCTTCTTTAAATTAAGTTAAATCGCAGCAGCATCATCCAATTGAAAAATTAAATGTTATTGCAACCTGTCTAATTTATTTTTTATTAAAGAAAACAGGATTTCTGTCAACAAATCTTCCAAAAATGTTAACATGTATTTCATTATAATTATTACACAAGCAAAAGGAAACTATTGGATATATTGTTAAAAATATAAAATTCCAAGCCAGATGAAATAGACATAGGTATGTAAAGAATAAAATACAACCATTCTATGGGGTTTTGTAAATGAATAATCACAATTAATCACATGTAAAATAAAAGTCTGTTTATCAATATCCTGCTGTGAACTGTGCATATTTATTTTGTATTCATGAACACATACATACCCATGTGTACATATATGTATATATTTAAGAAAAAGATAAAAATCTATTCATTATATATAATTTAATTATATACAAAATCCTTTTTATATGTTATTTAAATAACATACAAACACAATCATATAGATGTAGTTTCCTGAATATATATATATATATATATATATATATATATATATATATATATATATATATATATATATATATATATATATATATATATATATATATATATATATACACACACAGATATACATGTATTTTTATAAATACAAAATAAATTTGCATAGCGCACAGAAAGATATTATGTAAACACAGACTTTGATTCTGGATGCGATTAGTTGTGATTAATCATCAAGCAGCCATATTCTCAACATTTTTTATATTTTTAAGCTGGAATTATTAACTGATAACAAATTTTTATCTTCATATGTTGTTTGAAAGCCGATCTCAGTTCATAATTCTTAACAAATTGTGGGTATTGATGACAGCTTACCAATGATATGCTTTCATACTCGGGAAACAGCCTGTGCCATTGAATAATTATAAGAACAGAGACAAGAGATGGGAAATCCACTGCATCGACTGTGTACCATACTGTTAATTAGCCTATAAAAGGGCCAGCGAGAGTTTTACAATAGTGTGATGGAAAACACTGGACTTCAACAGCCAAACACATCTGACAAAACAAGCAACTGTCTAGAGAGTTGAATGTAAAAGCTAGACATAGGGTTTAGCACAAACTGAGAGATAAAGATTTAAAATCTGCATCCGCTGAAAGTACACGTAACAATCTCAGCCGTGATCTTAATAAAAGTGCGACCCAGCAGACAAAAAGACATCCAAAGAACAGACTTTAAATCTCAATAGAGTATAAACAATCTGGACATCTTTAAGTGCTTTTAAGAGTGTTTCACACTTTTCTCTATTGAGGTAGATGTTCTTTTTCTGCGGGCAGCTTATGTAAGACCGGGTGTTCTGGTGACATCTCACTCGTACAGTACAGCATTTGTCATGGATATGAAACTGTCGGATAATGAGATCTGACAATTTGTCATATTGATTATTTCTCTAAAAGAATATAAGGGTTTCTATGTATTCAGAAAAGATGTCTTACGTGACCAGATGTACAATCACACTTTGCAAACTTCTCATCTCTCCATACCCTTGAATCCTAACTATATTAGAACAGACAGATTGGGTTTAAACCGAGAGAAAGAACAATGGGATAGGGCAACTTTAGAGACACATGCATTAGGAAATCATTTAGATAACACCTTATAAAACCAAGTGATATTAACCAAAATATTGCTAAAACGTTTGTAAATGCATGGTAGAAATGCCAACAGACTCCCTACATAGAGAACCTGGCTATCATATTTTCAGCTTTATTTTTTATTTAAAAAATGATTTCTCTTTATAAACCAAACAAAAAGAAGCAAGTGAGTGTGAGTATTATTTGGCGCATTAACTGAAGATGTACCATAATCTACTTTAAGTACTTTTGTACAGTTTACATTGTAAAGTATTAACATGTTGACTCTCACTAATCTTTTAATGAGTACATTAAACGTGCACTGTATAAAATACATGAGAGCTTTCCAGAGACTTGGATTCATGTAACAAATCCATCTTCATTAAATTGTTCC